>VDFB02391013.1:0-197956 GCA_007258455.2 Sequoia sempervirens | reverse complement strand
AAATTTTAGCATCGACATGGGGACACTTGAGCGAAATTCAGAGACATCACACGTATTCATCTTTTTTCCTTCATCTTCCTTTCAGGAATGGGAAGAAATCTTGCATATATTCTTGGTTTTGTTTCTTCCTAAGGGGAGGAATGTTGTTCAACGTGATTGGATCATCTTCAACATTCAGTGTTGGACATCTACTATCATTGTAGGAAACTCTACTTCTTCTCTCTTATGAGGGGGACTATTTCCTCACATGTAGTTTTGTTCTCATTATTCTTTTAGTGTATTTTTTGTATTTTCTCTCTTGTGGGGGGGGTGGGGGAAGTTTTTTTCCACTGGTTTTCTCCCTTTCTGTACTTTATGAGAGAGATTGCATTGTACTTGGGTACCTCATCAGGCCTAGTTGTTGGGACCCAGTTTTTGTGTGCCCACCTAAGCTATGCTTAAGGGGGGTGTTAGTGTAGAATTAAGCTCGCTTAGGAGTGCATTATTCTTAGCCATGTGCTTTTTTTAGCCTAGTCCTAATTTAGTGGTTACATGCCTATTCTTAGGCTCACTTATTTTTTAGGGTCCACTAAATTTAGTTGGCTATTACTCTATATATACTCCATATTGTGAGTTAGTTCATTATTCCATTCAGTTATTGCTTTGCATATTGTGTGTTTTTCATTAATCTCACAAGTAGAGCATGTTCTTGCTTTTTGCATGGCTTGTCGGTATTAGCATTCATTCTAGTGATCTTTGCGATTTCTACAACTATGAGGATAAAATTTTAATGGATGAATGATAGGCTTGGATATGACAACCATAACACAAACCCACATAAATATGTTTTGAAAGCCAACTTTCTCATTGTCAGTTTTCACAAGAACAACTACCTTTCAACCAACCTTTTAATGAAGCCAAGATCTCTCATAACCAATGAGAGATTATACAGTTGTACCCACACTAGAATTTTAGTGATGGGAGCAAACATAGGAGCAAGGAAAGGCGCCCATGAATTCACAAAAACACCAACCCTCCCAAAGAAACAAGGACCATTATTCCACATGAACTCTCGACTCTTAGAGGTCTGAAATTGAACTAGGAAAAAGCCACTATCTAGGAGAGAAAGAAAAGACTCCACAATGCTGCTCCAAGTCAATGTCATCCATGAAATAATCTCTGCAAACTTTTGATGCTTCCCCAAGCATTGACACAAGAGACCTGCAATCAATATCCCCTGAAATCAAATTTATGCACTCATAGAAATAGGAAAATCCGCAAAGTCGTCTGCTAAATAGACCTCAGTATCTCCCAGGGATAAAGTTGTCGAAGCCTTATACCCATCCCTAGAAACAGGCATATTCTCCAAACTTGGTTGAGTGCTATAGTTGTCCTTCTAAGAATTTGATCTCTAGATAGCACTCCATCCATAGCCAAAGTCCCTTCCAAACACTTGCCTGAAGAAGTCAAAACCTCCACATAGATAGGGGAATAAATGCCTTTCTCTAAAGAGATCTGGCGATTGCAGTAATTGTTGCACATGTGAAATGGATTTGAGGAATTTCAACATTTGTGAAAACTTTTGAAGCCAAAGAGAAGTCTGCTTTCTGAACCTGCTTTACTTTGGTTACTGGCAAAGTAACTATGGTGGGCAGATTCAAAAAATCCCCCTAAAGAGGAAGTTTGCAATTTTTGATTTGCTTTATCTCAAACATCTTACCTTTAACCTCATTGCATGAGGGTTTCTTCCCTTGATTGAAATAAAATGGTCAGCATTGGCATCCTCCTCATTGCCTGCTCCATCTCTTGTTGCTGTGCTCTGCATTGCTTTCGTGGGTTCTATGCTATTTTTTATCCGATGGCATAGTTACTCCATAGAAAATTTCCAATTATTTATTAGCAAGGACAACTCTTTTTCATAATTGGCTTCAATAGTTAGAGGATATTACTCACAATGAAAAGCTTCAATTCTAAAAATAGTAAAATACCAATTCAAATTGCAGAGGGAACCACTTAAGAAAGTGCTATTGTTCTTTTGTGAATCTAAATCTCTCCCTAGGGATTAAAAATGAAAATTTGGAAGAGGTTCTATTACTTTATTAACATGAGAAGAAACAATATTGGAATCAGCTGTGAAGGATATGATTTACATGATCTCTCCTTGGCAAACGCAACAATCCTACATTGATTTTGAATTTTCATTTGTTCACAACATCCAGAGGCTCCCCTTCAATACTATTACAAAGAAGCTATTTTTTGATTCCAACATGACTTAGGAGTCGCATGCAGTTCTATTTCTAGTTAGAAACACTTAAACTAGACCCTCATTATTGCCAGTCATTTCTTGTTGCCTAGTAGACAAGTTAAAAGTTGTGATGAGCACATGGTGACATTGGGGGTGTGAATCAGTATCTAACAATCTTTTACTTTTCAAAACTTAACCAATCATAATAAAACATTCAAGTAAGATATAGCAATTTAGAGCATAGAGACAATTTGTGTCATAGTATTCACCGAACTTCAACCATCAAATGCAAATTTCGGCAAATTTCAAATATTTATTTAAGATTCGTTAAAATTCGCCTTTGTATGGAAAAAGCCCATCATTTTTCCCACGTTGGCTGAGCGAGTTTGAGACCTGTTGTGACTTCCTGTCTGTCGCATTCCTTCCTCTCGTGCGCTCCATCGTGAATTTTTTTCTCAAGCTGCCCTTTCTCTTGCAATGATTTTGTGATTTCCTCCCGTAGTGTGTTCATGGCCTCACGTGACGGCCACAATTTCTTTCTGTCTCTCGTGTCTTACCTTTTTTTATTTTTTTATTTTTTAGGGTTTTTTTTTAATCTATAGAATTTGACATAGTTTACATTTATAAAATATAAACTAAAAATTAAATTATATTAAAAAACTATTATATTTATGAATATATGTTTAAAGTTTTAATGATATAAATTTTAAAATGTTAAAATTAATAAGTATATACTGTATTATAAAACTATTGATATATATTTTTTTAATAGTTTTTTAATAATTTAAAAAAAAATATAGAACAATTAATATATGTTATATATATTAATATATTAATTATTAATATATTTTATTTTTAATAGTATTTCCATATAGTGGTTGGGTGCATATGCTTCAAATAATCACCTTATAATATAGCTAAATTAAATTAAATCATTAAACTATATCCATTTAGCAATGTTAAACTATTTTGACAATTTTGTGGATATATTAGTTATATTTTAAAAAATTAAATTTATATGAGGCGAATTTAATGCCGAATATTTTCCTTGTTGAACTTCATCCGAATTTCAATGTTGCCGAACTCGAACTCGAACTCGAATTCGAACCTTGTGACTTAGGAGACAACACACGATTTTACGTGGAAACCCTTGCGGGAGAAAACCACGGCAAAATATTGCTTATATATATCTTATTGATCTTCTTCTCTTTCTCATAGGCTCCAACCTACTTCACATACAAATAGTGAGCACCAACTCACAGGGGACACCAATCTCCACTTGACAGAATTATAGGCACCAACCTATTGGAGGCTCCAAGCCCAACACAAACTGAGCTCCATCCTAGCAAGAGGCTCCAACCTCTATTTGATAGGCTCCAATCTATTAACCCTTCAATGGCTGATATAGTATGCTTCTTCCCAGTGTCTTCCTCACAAATCTGATTACAACTCACAATATCCTTCTTCCAAATCTGATCACAATCCACACAATAACCTTCTCTCACAAATTTGATTATAGTCATGTACAATCTTCCTTTCAGATCTGATCACTATCATGCACAATATCTTTCACAAATCTGATTCAAACTTTGTCAACATCTTCCTTCAATTTGATCACTGATATATCAATGTTTTCCTCACAAATCTGCTCTTAATTTTCACACATATTATTCATACATATCTGCATTCATCTACATACATGGGCTGTATATATTCTTTAATACAAGCCTGAAACATTCTTCATACTTCTCTGCCCTTTTAAATTTGCTATTTTTTACACATATTCTCAAAATAAATCAGATTTACTCTTCATTTTTCTGCTCTTCCTCTCCCTTATTACTCAGAAATATATCATTGATTTCTTTTTATATCTTTAGATTTCTACATAAAAGGAGATGTCTCTTTTTGTTTGGTATTCATTATAGTTTACAGAAAAAGAGATCATAATGATCAGACATTACATTCTGCTTACAATGATATCAACCTATACTGGGATTTAATTCTAGCTGTTTATATACCCCACAGGGTTTTTACTGTCTTCTAGCTGTTGCTTTTGTTACAAAAAGGAATATATACAACTATTACTTTTTCTACAAAAAGGATCTGCTGTAATATATACAAGTATAACTCTGAATATAAAAGGATCTGCTGTAATATATTCATTAGTCCCTTTTTTCTTTGGCTGCATTCTTGGCTTGACTTGCTGATTTCTCCATCATGAAGCCACCCAGGTCTGCTTTGTTAGTGCCTCTGTAGTAGAGCCACTGATTTGCATATGCCACCTCCTATTTGTTTATCTCCACCTTGCCACTCTCCATCAGCTTTTTGAATTTCTCTTTAGCCACTTGAACTGTTATGGATACTTGCATGTAAACATTATGAATGGTGAGTCTTCTGTAAGACTGAGTAAGATCCCTCCTACAGCCTTGGTATTTCTCATCATTCCTAGCTTTCCATATGTACCATAAAATTTCTGTAGAGAGGACTAGCCAGTAAAGATTATTTAGTTTCCTAATTCCTTGAACTTTCCCCATTATAATTTCCTTTTTTCTTTTATCTTTCAAATCCCACCCACCCATTGAATCTATTTGAAACAAATTCCACACTTCTTTTGCAAAGAAACAGTCAAAGAAAATATGCATAATAGTTTCAGATTTTTTACAGATATCACAAACAATTGGGTTATTTTTTGAGTCAACATTTGGTAGCCTCTGCAAGCTCAGCATCCATCTAAAACCTGCTTTTTTAGGTTCCGATACATTGTTCCAGATATGACCGAAGATTTTATTCCCCCACTTTTGATTAAGGTTCATGTTCCATCCTTTGTTCAGACTCTCAGAAAGGTCTGGGGTGTCAACTAACATCCTGTAAATATCCTTTACTTTTATTCTTGCAAAGCTGTTGTCTTTCAGCCATTCACATTCCTCCATAGTACACTTATCAGTAGCTTTATTATAATTCAGAATCAAAATATGCTTATTAATCAAGTTATAAGTCCTTTTTTGAGTTTGAGGGATATCAAACTCATGTCTGAGAGAGTCTCAATCTTTTAACTGGCTATCTTTGGTTATGTTTTGGAATTGAGAGATTCCTTTTCTATTCCAAGCCTTTGCTGAGCAGCCTAGTAGAAGTGCCAGGGGCTTATTTTTGTGGAAGACATTCCACCAGATGGATCTCAAATGAAATATTTTATTTAGGTCTTCTTCTATTTGGCATTTATTTATTATATCATCTTTACAAACTTCCCAAACTTTCCAATTAAATACATTGGATCCAGCGGGGGACATTACAAATTTACCAAAGATTAGATCATAGAGAGGCATGTGCTTCCAAGATTTGGCTTGTTTTGGTATAGCTCTTCCTATATTATTTCTGATTAGTATTTTCCATGGCTCATTCCCTTTAAGGGCCTTACAAATCCATTTTGCTGCCAGTGCTGTACCTTGCTGCTTTAGATTTTTTAGTCTTAGGCCACCCTTTTGTTTTTCCATACAACACACATCCCATTTGATTGCATGTTTTTTCTTTTTTTCTTTACCATCCGACCATAAGAATTGTCTAATCTTCTTGTGGATTTCCCCAATCTGGTAGTTGCTAAAGAGCCAAATAGATGCATAGTAGATATTGTAGGATGACAGTATTTTTTGGCAAACTTGAGCTCTTCCTGCTAATGAGAGGTACTATTTATTCCAGCACTTTAGCTTCTTCTCTATTTTGTTTTTCACCCAGTCCCACATATCTCTCAGATTGGGGCTAACTGCATATGGTATCCCAAGATACCTTACAATTTTGTTTGGGCCTCCCCATTGGAGTTCATACTCTCCAAAAACCAATCTGGTTGTGTGTCATCCCAACTTAGCATGGTAGATTTAACTTTTGATATTTTTGCTCCTGCAGCTTGGCCAAATAAGCTCAATTCCTCTATTAGTTTACCAAAATTTTCTTTTTCCAGGCTTATGAAGAGGGCAGTGTCATTTGCAAATTGTAGATTGATTAATTCATCCTTATTTGGAAGAGTTAACCCTTTTATCTTTGGGCTCAATGATGGGTCTCTTAGGATATGATGTAGTGCATCTACAACAATTACAAACAATGAAGGAGTCAAAGGGCATCCTTGCCTTATAGATCTTTGCAGTTCGAATTCCTCTGTCAATGCCTATTTATTTCCATTTGGGCAGTTGCATCCTTCAATAGGGCTTTAATCATTTGTCAAATTCTCTTTGGGAAGCCAAAAGCTTCTAGGACCATCATTATAAAAGGCCATTCAACTTTGTCATAGGCCTTCTCAAAGTCAACCATCAACATTCCTATATTTTGGTTGGAAGTTTTTGCCCACTCCATTGCTTCCCAACTTGTCAGAAGGTTTTCAAGTATATACCTTCCTTTTATAAACCAGTTTGGGTATTGTTGATGATCTTTGGGAGGATTTCTAAGAGCCTCAAGGCAATGGCTTTTGCTAGATTTTATAGGAAACATTCAAGAGTGTTATGGGCCTCTAGTTTTTTAATAAGGCTCTATCTCCTTCCTTAGGGGTTAATTTATTAATCCCTTTGTTGATAGATTTACCTAGAGAGCCAACTTCTGTAGCCTCTTTATACACTTGAAGGAGATCATCACTTATCCACTCAATATTCTTTTTGTAAAACTCAACAGGCATGCCATCCACACTTGGAGATTTGTCATTTTTAAGGGCTAGAATAGCTCTTTTAATCTCCTCTTTTGATAATTGTTTAGGCATAGCATCAACATCCTATTTTGAAACCTTTGCAGGGATCAACTTTTCCAATCCTCCCTTGCTTTTATATGTGGGGGCTGTTGCACTCAGAGGTAAAAAGGTCTTTGTAGAATTGAAAGAAGCTCTTTTGGATTTCCTTGGAGTCTTTTACCAGATCTCCTTGCCAGATCAAGTTGATCTTTTCTTTTGATTCCTTATCCTTTAACAATCTAGAGAAAAATTTAGAGCCTATGTCTCCATGTGCAGCCCAATTTAATCTTGGTCTCAACTTTATCCCTTGATCTTTGTGATTTTGAATTTTCCTTAGTTCCCCTTTAATTGTCATTAGATCTTTGTTTAATTCTAGGTTCTTGGGGTCCTCTTGAATCAAGTCTTCAGCTTTCAGAAGCTTTTCTTGCAGCGAGTTTTCTTTTTTCCTCAAATCTTTTGCTTTTTGCTCTCCAATTGTCTGATAGACTTTTTGCCATGCCTCTATGTTGGCATTCCATTTTTCTATGCATGAGACATTCTTATGCATCATAGTTGCCGGGGGACGCGTATCCTGCCCCTAGAGATGCGTCTTGAAGATTGGTATGAGTCTCTGGTACCAGAGACGTACCCGAGAGTGCCTCCAGCAGCATGGAAACTTGATGCGTGGTCTCTTGAGTCTCCCGACGAAAATTTTGGCATCTCCTGTGAAATTTAAAAGCACTAAAAAATTATAATGTGAAAAAATTTATAATGTCATGATATTTTCTATAAATTATTAATTTATTAATTTTTAATATTTATTTATATTAAAAAAGATGGTGTCTCCCAAGTACCTCTGTCTCCTGTTTTCAAAAAAAGTCGTACCGGTACAAGTACCAGTCTACCGTACTAGTACCAGTACCAATCTCCTGGCAACTATGTTATGCATCCATTTGTTAGTCTCTCTGACTGTGAAGACTGCATTATTGTAGTCCTCATTGTTCAGGAGAGTTGTATTCAGCAAGAACTTTTTATCCTTCTTTAAAGCAACGGGCTGATCCTTTTCTAGTAAGACTTAACTGTAACCAGGTGGTGGTCCAAGAGTGTCCAAGGGTGCACCTTCACTCTGCTATTTGTACCTTCAACCTTGTCAAATTGAAAGACCTCTTTATGAGCATAATATCTGTCCAATCTACAATATATCCTTTTGTTTCCTTTCTGTAGTTGCACCATGTGAACCAAATGTTTATGTTTTCTTTCCGTGAGCCCTCTATAGGATCAAAGAGTTTAAGCTTGTTTTTCATTTTATACCAGAAGTACTTTTCATTTCCCTTCCACCCCATGTCACAGCCCCTAGATTTGTCTTCCATGTTCTCTATCATGTTGAAGTCACCCCCTATAATCCAAGGTACATCTTGTAGATTGCTTATTGAATCCCAAAGTTCACATCTTTGTCTATAATCGTTTGAGGCATAAATAGAGCATATACCAAATTTTTTGTTGTCTTTTTCAATTATGGCCCATACTGCCCTATTGCATGGTGAGGTTCCATGGGCTTTTACCCATTTGGACCAGCAGTTGGCAAGTAGGATTGCAGCTCCTCATTTGCCCTTCTCATGCTTTGTTACATAGTGGGAAGAATCCCTCCATATGAATTTGAGATTTGTTTCTAGGTTAAAATTGACCACTTTGACCTCTTGCAACAACATTGCATCCTTGTGCTTCACTTGATTTAGGAACCTTCTTATATTGTACTTTCTATCTAGGGATTCTAGTCACCTAATGTTCCAAGAAATATAATTAAAGGTCATCAAAGTCCATTTCTTGTGGACCTTTTTCTGATTTCCTAAATCCTTTAAAGCATTTAGGAAGAATAAACTTACTTGTCTTATTCTTTTGATGAGGGACTGAGTCCTCCTTTTGTTTTTGCCTTTTTTTGTTTTGTTTTAGCCAATTGTTAACAAAGGAGCCATCTCCTCTTTCATCTTGTGCATGTTCTTCATGTTGAAGATTGTTGTTCAAGCTCTCTTGGAGCTCATGCCTCTCTGTGACTTTTTCTTTGTTTAAATTCCCAATATCTCCTGATGGTTTCAATTTATTTAAGAAGCTTTGGTTATTTTCCATTGCATGATTCTTGCCTGAGTTTTGATTTTGGGTCCCAGGTTGTTGCTTGTAGCTAGTACAAGCCTCAACCCTTCTATTGGAATACTCAACCTCAACAGAAGGATTTTGCCCTTCCTGGGAGTCCTCACTTTTCTTTATGATTTCATAATTATTATTATTTGAGAGATTCTTCAAGCCCATGGCCAGTCTAAGGGGATTCATAGACTTCCCCAGATCTGTCATAGACAGAGGAGAATCCTCATCATTTCTGTTAACTCCATTGGAACATCAGTATTCATAAGTGATTCTTTTTGCTTTTCTTTTCCCAAGGTAGAAATTTCAAGCTCTTTGTTCATACTGTCCTGTTGATGCCCCGGAATCAGAATTTTCTGTTCTACATTCTGGTTAACAGGATGTAGAACTTTTCCCCTTTGGATTTTTTGCATGCTATCTGGAGCAACTTCTCCAGATTTCATTATTTTTATTCTTATATTAGCTTGAGTCTCTGCAGGACCAGACTCCTCACTTGTGTTATCATTAAATGCCATTCTAGATTTACTGCTATTTAAAATTTTGTTATTGATTGCAAATTGCTGTTTAATCTTGTCCATTACTAACTCTTGGGCATTTTTCTTGTGCCCCATAGTTTTTGTTGTTTCCTTTCTTAGGTTGTTCTTATCCATCCTTTGGTTCCCCATGTTGGGTGAGGATAACCTCGACTCCTTTGAGTTAGGGATTGAGATGTTCATGTTAGGGTCCCCTATCTTTTCAACATTAAAATTGTTTTCATCCAGGATTTTCCCCTTCCCCGAGAGCAATTCATTCTCCTCGGGAGTTAAATCAATTTCTAATTCAGAGACTCCTAAAGGGTCCGATTGAAAATTAATGGAATCTTTATTTACATGCACTAGATTTGGGAGTTCCACTCTAGGTATTATTGAGTCTGGAGTGGGGAGCGGGCGGGGCGGTGTGGGGGGTTTCTCCTTCAAAGCTTTTATTGCCCTCAATTACCCCATTTTCTAAAGCTTCAGAGTTATCATTTTTTTGGTTTTAGGTTCTTCATGTTGAAATCTACTAATTTTTTCTTTGTTTTTAAGGATTGGACAATTTTTCCTTCTATGCCCCTCCTTTTTATAGAGAAAGCATGCATTTGCTCCCCCCAAGAGCTCAATTTTGTAGTTTGAGATGGAACTCTTTGTTTCTAATTCAATTTCCTCAGGGATTTCCAGACCTGGGAGTAATCGACAGAAGAATTCGAGCATCCATATGGAGTAGGGTGCTTCTAATTTCCTCTATTCTAATGGCTCTCTCGAATTGGGAAAGTAACTGTGGCAAAACCGCCCATAATAATGGTTACACATTCTTTACATTTATCCATCTAGGGTACGAGAGGGCAAGGACCTCCTTGTTTATCATGTTAGGGGACCAAGCTATTGCCCTAAACACTGAGTTCCCTATTGTCCAAAATTCCTTATCCATTACCTTTTTCTGCATTTCACAGTTTTTGAAGAACACCAAAAATAAACCTTTTTGAATCATTTTACAAAATGTGTGTTGTAACCCTAATCTTTTATTCCATACATCAATAATCCAATCATCAAGAAATTTCTGCGAAGGGATTTTATTTCTTTAGGGCAGCAAAAAAAATGCTACATTCTTTAATCTTTTTTCTTCATTATCAAGGACTCTGGCCATATTAGCATTAGGAATGAAGCAAGCTTTCCTAGGGTTAATAGGAGGGTTCTTACCTTTTCCTCCATCTTGTTGCTGGTCGCCTCCAGGGTTTTCATTGTCAACCGATATAAATCTTGCTGTTGCGGGGATAAAACTCCCCTCGCTTTCTGCAACAATGTCTTTAAAAGATTTGGCAGAATTATTCGATGGCCCTCCAGGATTAACATTTAAATCCCTTTGCCTATCATCCGGGGGTTTTGTAATGTCCCTCACTTGGCCATGCCCTAGAACTCGCTTGTTTGCCCTAGGTTTCGCTTGTTGATTAGGGTTAGGGTTTCTTCTTTCCAAATGAGTGTTCTCCTAATTCAATAACCCTAGATTTGAACCATGTATTCACCATATTAACAACATATCTGTTAGCATTAATATCTAGATATCCAAAATATAAGCATAATCATAAAGCAATAATGAAGACATATGAGGAGTGGCATGGGTAGATCCGCTCGTAGCTATCCATCTAAGCCCAAGAGCACAAGTATCCGATCAGGACAACCCACCCCTTGGCCCTGAGCTGAACGTCCAACTAGGACCATTCCATCCTCGGAGTGGCGTGCTTAGTGGAAACACTTGTACTTGCTTTCTCTACCCACATCATCACCTCATAAGACACTTAACTTACTGGGGAGGGTCGACGGAGCTTATAAGTGGCCCGGGCCTACCACCCCTCCATGGCCGCAGCGGATTGTTAAGTGGAACCCCCACCCTTCCATGGCCACATCGGATTGTTAAGTGGGGTTTTTAGGCACCACTTACCTCAAGCCTACCTCCCTAGTAAGTTTGCAAACACTCAGAAGACAATCTTTTAGCAATCAAATACATTTGCATTTATTACTGGTTCTTAAGTCAATATCAACATCATTATCATCATGATAACACTAAAGAAAGCATTACACCAATAATCAGATTAGTAGTGTCTGTTTATAAGGTTCAATAATTGCTGCAAGCATCTATATAATTATTCCTTTATTTATATTGATTGATATTTATATATCTATATATAATTATTTATTTATATTGATTGGTATTCATACATTAATTATTCTTACTTATATTGATTGGTACTCTCATATATACATTTATATAATTATTCTTCATTTATATTCTACTCTTATCTCCCAATAATGTCATGGCTGCAAACAGTATTTATGTACAGCAGATATCTCACTATTTATTTCCTTATTTCTCTTTCCAGATCACCCTCTCTTCCTCCCCGTTTCTTTTTTATTCCTTTTGACTCCCTTATATATATATATATGTATGTTCCCATGTCTTCATTAAAGGGTGCATCCTTTGGGATAGATACCACCTACCAAGGGACATGACTTTTGTTTAAACTAATTACTGTTTTGAGAATGGATCGCTGCCTTCCTAACAATTGCTTATTTTAATACATTAGATCTGTCTGATTTATATTAACCGCTGCCTAAGATAAATGATCCCTG
Source organism: Sequoia sempervirens (assembly GCA_007258455.2). Classification (NCBI taxonomy): domain Eukaryota; kingdom Viridiplantae; phylum Streptophyta; class Pinopsida; order Cupressales; family Cupressaceae; genus Sequoia; species Sequoia sempervirens. The sequence goes on along the minus strand of VDFB02391013.1, from coordinate 185,769 downwards.
CTTATGTATTATTCCACATTCTACGATTCCATGAATGGGTGCTCTTTTATGACATGATAATAATATAGCTGCCTATTTTATATTTTTATATTTAGTCTTATTTGTTTTTTATTTATTTTAGTTTTATATTTGTTATTTGTTTATTTATTTCATACTTTATATATTTGTGTATTTTAATATTTATAATATTGCATTTGATAATTTAGTTATAATATTATCTTGTGAGAATTATAATCAAATTATTAATATTTATTATTTTAATATGTATTTTGTTTTTTATCTTATGATATAATATTATTATAATAATATTTAAATTGAAATTTTATAATTCTGATATCTATTTTATTTAGTGTCTGTATTTCAATAGGTTATGATATTGGGGACATGACAGGTTTGCCCAGAATCGACCCACTAACCTCCATTGAGTGCCCATGTACACGGTTGGCACGAAGGAGCCGACTGGAGATGATGGGATTATGATTAATCGTCGAGATTGAGAAGGGCCGAGGGTTTTGCAATTATTTCACAAAGCATAAAAGTTAATGATAAACGGAGACAACATGCAAAGTAATGAATGCCACACGAAAATGAAAAATGTGGAAAAGAGAGAGGACACCAAGGCATGTGTAGGGTGCACACAAGGGCAGGAATACTACATCCTCGATGGCTTACAACCATCCCAATGCCATCGTGCTGCACACAGGAGCCCTTGAACCTCACAATCTTGTGAACATCAAAGGAGATGTCTCTTCAAAAAGAGATAACCTTTTATAAAGTTATAACCCTTTATTAAAACCAATTGCTGCCTTTTACTAATTGTTACCTTTTGTTTATTAATCTCTTGCCTTCATAAATGCTATCCCCATAACAAACTTTTATTACTCCTTTCATAAAGAGTCGCTGACTTTTCATAAGGCAATCGCTGCCTTCCTTTCCTTTATGATATTCGATGTTCTTCCTTTTAATATATTTGCTGTTCTCTTTTTTTTTTATTAGCCACTTTAATAATGATTAGTTGGTGTGGGCGATACATATTTATCTTGGCAAAGGTGGTCGACCAAGAAAGAATTAAAATATTTATTTTATTTGTCTTTCGGATAGGTGTTGCCTTTTGTATTATTATTTCTACCTTTCAAAAAATTACTTGCTTATTTAATTAGTCATAGCTCACCTTCACATTTTTTTAGTCTTGGGCGATCATATTTATATGTGCCAAAGTATGGTTGACTTCATAATTGCTGCTAATGAGTCACTACAAATATGAATCGCTCCATATAGTTTTGTCTTTCAGCAGTAGATAGAGACTTGCATATAATGAAGGCACCATCTAATTTATTTTAATTCCTTCAAAAACAGTCGGCCACTTCCACTGCATCATCAACCAATAGTCTTCACAAAAACACTTCTCGTTAATTATGAGTTCTTTATATGATCTGCAATCACTCTGTGAATCATATCAACTTTATCCACATTAGCTGCCCTTTGACATCAATGACAGTAATGCGATGATGATTAATCTAACAAGTGGCTAGTGGTTTGTTGGGCATGAAGAGAACTTAAAGAGGATTAATGCCCCCCTCTTTCTTCTCTTCTCTACTAAATTTAGTAATATTAGTGACAAATATTGCATTTGCTTTAAGATTTTCTACACATAGTCCAAGAATTGCATACATCCTCCCCTCTTATTTTAAGTCAATGTAAATCTAGGGAGCAGGTTTAGCCCCAATTGAAGTTTTCCTGCAATGTATAAGTTGGTTTTGAAGTATTGAGTCATTATATGCTAAAATTTGGTATTAGTAATCCCAAATTCCCAAATCCTTTATATTTAACAATAGCAAATCATCCAATACAATAAACATACATCCATGCATGCATGGATACACATGTACATCCATATATATGTGTGTGTATGTATATCATATGTATATGTTTGTATGTATACATGCATGTGTGTATATACACGTGCACACACACACACACACTGTACGTGCATGTGCATGTGTATACATATGTACACACATGTGCATTCACACAGACATGCACACACACAGAGAGACATATACATGCACACACATCCACACACAAATGCATGCATATATGCACTCATACAGACATGCACTCCTGCATTATACACACACACACAGACACACACAAACACACACATAAAAGTTTTGATCAGGAAAAAGTTATTTCTGTCTCAATTATGAATATAAATAATATATTTATAAAAAGCCTCCCCAAAGTCATATGTTGAGCACCATAAACTATAGCAGCTTTCTTAGCAGATAATTTCAAATAAACTCTAATATTCTTTCAAAAAACTGTCATCCCTGGGAAGACTGTTGGGCCATTGGCCACTCTGATGCTGAAGTTAAAAAAATAAACTTTGCACCAACTGTAGCAAAAATCACTATTAAGTTTCTCAAGTACAGTACTCATATTTGTAAGGTTTCCAAGTCATTTTTGAAACCCTTGCATGACTCTATAAATAGTTTTGCCTTAAAAATAAAACTACATGATAAAAGTTTTGTATAAAGCTTATTTTGATCTAAACATATAATTTTCTAGAACATTTAAAAATAAAGTTATATTCTATCAATAATTGATGCTATTTTGGATAAATTGTAAAAATAAACGTTAGGATTCTTCCAAAAATAGTCATCCCTAGGAAGGTTGTGTTGTTTGCAATGCCAAAGTTGTGTCTTGTCACTCAGCTCCTTTATGACCCAGTACACTTGATAAACTTTGATAGCTGCTTTGATCTCTTCCTGGTTGGACAAATTTGTGCTTCTTACCCTGGCTTCATGCATACTTAGGACCCTTTCTTTTTCCACCACAGATTTCTCATATTTATTTTATTTTTGTTCTTGCTTTTCATTGTCCACAATCTATTCAAACTCCGTTTCATTTATTCTATCCTCGTTAAACCCCATAGTACTGGCTAGGTCTTCCTTCACTTGCTTAGTGAATGTTTTTGCAATCTTGACTTTCTCCCCCAGGTTATTCTCTGTATCCTTCAATAAGCAAGAAATAGTTTCCAAAAATGAAAAAAATTCCATACTTCGTACCTTCAATTTTATTCTTTATTTCTACTAGTAGAACATTTATTCCCACCTGTATTGTCTCTACAAAGAATTTGAAGGATTCAATCCACTCAAATAAAAAACTTTCTCTTGGCTAATGAAAATGTTGAGACAAATGAAGACCGTCTCTTCTATTGTTGCTGTTTCCTTAAGATTTGGGAAGAAATTGGATCATTCTTTGAATCATACTTCATTTCCTTCCCAGATTGCTCCATTATTTCTTTATGCATCTGAAACTTTTTATACAATGTTACTAATTGATCAATTACCTAGAGTCCTTTAATCAAACAATTTTTCAATCCATGTAATGTAGTCATGACTAGAGAGTCCCAAGCAGGACTGTCCAACCATGCAGCACACACCAATAAACACTCGCAAACAGAAATAAAAAACTACAAATAATACCAGATTTACCTTGGGAAAACCATCAACGAGGGAAAAACCCATCCTTCAAAAGATCTCAAGTTTATATTAATCTCAGAAATTCAAATACAATCTGCCACAAAGGCTTTCCTCACATACATGAACACATAAGCACCTCCAAACTTGCCACATGGGCTACTACCTAACACTACCAGGTCCTTATGTGATCCACTCTCCTACTTGTACTCTACATCATACTCCTTGTTGTCTTGCTCACCTCTTGGTCTTTGCTCCCTCACTATCACCTTATTGTAACCTCACTATTTTCGATTGTCTTCTTTGCCTACTTCCAATTGCCTTGAAATCTCACAATTATATTTTTCTCTAGCTTCCCAAATAATCCACATCAGCCTCAAGATGGTACATAGCCCAAAATCACATGAAACGTGTCGCTGACCTACAATAACAAACTTATAAATTCCAACAGTCCAATACCGGGTAATCTCCATGTGGTTCAGAACACAACTTCCTAATGGTCCACTCACTCTTCCAAAATATCTACTCTTTGGAACAAACCCAAAATAACCTTCTGCAAATCACAACAATCCAACTGAACATCTCGGTTAACCTGTAGGCACACATTTGTCAAATCATAGAGCCAGACTCATCCAAATCATCTCAATCTTTACCAGAAGACCAATAGATCACATGCAAAACTACCACTAAAATTGCAACGCCTAATTACCTAATGTGGTGAAACACATTCACTTTTCCTCATCTTAGATTGTCAACTATCTATCAAACACATGAGTATTCCTTAGATTCTTACCTTTCCAGACACGATGCAAATTTTCCACAACACCCTTAGGATCCTTTGCATCAAACACTTGGGGTAAATAAAAATATGAGTTCCTCATTTTCAAGAGTAGCTTGCCTTGACTCGGAAATTCCAACCCACTGTTTTCTCTTCAACTCATTCTGTCCACCTCCTCAGGTATGTTTCTAGCTATCCACCCTAAGCATAATTTTCAACCCTTTCATATGTTGTGTTGTTCCACCAACTATCCTTTGCATTACCTGCCTTGGGCCTGTATTAAGTCATGGCCCACTTTCCTTTTCTATCAACTAGTCCTTCACATCTGTTATCTTCTTTCCTAGCTGCTGCATATCCTTCCATTTGGCCCTCAATAGCCATAGGTTCCTCCACACAACTCCTCATCCTTTTGTACATTTGTCTTGTTCTCTAAATTGCCTCCTTTTTTATGACCCCCATTCTCATTGCTGACTCTTTTAGCTACAATACCTATGCAACCATAGGAATCCATTTCGATGGGCTTCGCCAGTGATTTGTCCACAATTCTGCATCAACATGACTGCATATTTATGGTTGTCAGTCTTCCAAAATGGCAATGTCTAAGCCATCCACCAAGATGGTTGATGATAAACCTATTTAACTAATGGCCAGGCTGAGGTTGTTTACCCAATACCGGCAAAAATTGTTTGGGAAAAATTTGCATTTAAAAAGAATGTAAAAAAATGACAAAAATCTGTTGTTTTTCAAATTTAAAGGCATTTCAATAGCATAGAGATATAGAGAGAAAATAAAATTGAGAGTCTAGCCCATGAATTGTGAAATATAGATTTTTTTCATATATGTTCATATCTCTGATTACATTGCATTGCCTGATGCATATTGCATAGTTCATAAATAATAACTAGTGCTAGGAGTTTTCAAAATTTCAATGACAATCTACTTTGTACAATATCAACCTACACAATGAGTACAAAGTTCCACCAAATCAAATGTTGTCAATGACTTTTGCTCCTATGAAGAGAGCTACACTAGAGGGCCGCATGTACTAATGATGAAGTCCTTAGGTCAGAGTGTCTCCCAAGTTGTTCAACCACATTATTTTCATAGTTGCATTCCTTAAAGAGATTAGAGTCATTGCCATTGTCAAGGACATCATCATTTGCAATCCACTCAAAATCTAGATTGATTTCGTCAGGGTCAATTGGCTGGTCTTTCTCAACATTACTTGATTTTGTCCATATAGAAGTTATTTTTGACAATTGAAAGTGGAAAAAACAATGATTACAATTTATAATTATGATTGCAAGTATTTCAAAACTCTAATCTTGAGCTTTCTTTAACTTAAAGTAGAAGTTGTGTTGAACAAGCACCAAGTCATTTGTGTTACTGTTGTGTTAAAGAGTTGCATTTCTTGGAATGTATGTGTTAAAACAAACTCCATGTGTGCTCACAAGAAAATGAAGTGCATGGTTGACTCAAAATGTGCATCACCATCCATCAAAGATTTTTGTCTTTTTGGCCACAAAAATCTCACCATTGTGCTGAAAAACACATTATTTTGTGATATCATGTAAGATATACTAAAAGTTTAATACCTTTAATGTACATGTCCACATAGAGAGACTCTCAAAAGTTTATGGAGTGTACTTGGTTTGAAGGTATTCTTGCCTTGTGCAATAGTCATACTAGAAAAAAAAACCTTGCCTGTTTGTATATTTGTAGCTCTGCCATAACCACATATAACTTTTGCTGAGGTAGGGAACATTTTCTCTATGCACATGAGTAGGTCTTTTGTGACTTCAGAATGATCTTTGAATGAAGAGCTATATAACAACGGATTCAGATAGTATCTAGCGGCATGGAGAAAGGAGTGCATCCATTGATACTATCTCCTATCAATTATGTCTCACAATGGCATGTACCCATCCCTACAATTTTCCATCCTACCCCTTCATCACCACTTTGGCCCTATCCATGGCCTAATACAGATAGCCTATGGAGGATTTCTCCCCATCCACTTCTCAACTTTTGTTAGAGGCTTTGAACATTCAACAACCTGTTTAGCTGCATTCCAAAAATGCGCAAAAAAAATACATCATCACATTACTGTAAATCTTTCTTAAATAAAGAATTCAGTTTAAAATTATAAAACTATATATATGTATAAGATCTTTTATTTATAGGTTTATTTGTATAAAAGAATAAATATATTATCTTTTATTTTTTATGGTTTTATTTGTATAAAAGAATGCTATTATGATTGAGCGAAAGGGGGATGAGAATATATATTTTATTTTAATTAGAGCTATTACTTGTATAAGAAGGATATTTGAGATACATATATAGAAAAGAAGGCTATTGTGATTGAGCAAAAGGGATGAGAATGTAAATATTCTTTTAATTTGAGTTATTAATTTTATAAAAGGAATTTGATATATATATTCATATTTACATATTTATGATTTAAGCATCCTTTAATATTATTGCTTCTATGTTTTACAGATTGTAAAATCCTTTTGTTTTACATACATATGGCCATGCATCCTTTGTTAGGCCATGGGCTTATTCTTTGTTTTAATTCTCTATATAAGTTAAATAACTCACAGGCTTTCATAGCATATTTTGAATAAATCTTAGAATGGAAAAACAAGATAATTATAAATTGTGATTATAGCTTTTTGCTTTGCTATGCCTGATGAAAACCATGGGCAGTTTGTGGGTTTGACTTTTCAAACTTTATATGCTAATTGTATATCATTAATTATCTATGAGTACTACGATTTAAAAGATTTGTATTGCAGATGGTCTGACATGGTTAATGAGGTCTTTTTCCCAACTGTGTGCTCTTATTTTGTTGTTCTGAATCCAATGAAGTTGTAGAGAAATGAAGGAAGAATTTGCCACTGCCATTATCTGCCCTAATTCGAATCTAGACATCTAAAACACCTTCCAAATGCGAAATAAACAATGCAAAATCTATGCTGCAAAATAATAAAACCTTAAACACCGAAAAAAAAATGTGGAACAATACATCAAACATTGTTGAAATTTGGTGAAAATTGTAGCACATGATTTAAATGTGTTTAAATTGCAATTGGATGGGAAAAAAATAGTTAAAAATGTTGACCACGATTTTAAAAAGAAGCAATTTTGTTGGGGAAGAAATCATGATGAATGATGTTCCTTAATTGTAGTTTTTTGACCATTTATGCTTCAATGGTTTACTGGGTACCCCACCTTTGTCCATGCTTTCCACATCTAGCATGGGTGAGATAAGTGATGGGACCATTATCTGTATATGATTACGCATAGCTACAGCCAGGTTATCCATATTAGTACAATACATTCACCTTTTGATTTTTGTTATGGCTTCTAACCATTGACACTTCACAAGATTCTGTTTGCTTTTCAAACTCCATATTTGTCTCACCAATGGGAGCAAAACTAAACTTCTTTCTTTATCCAGGTTACCCCTAAACACACCTGTTATAACCCTACCAAAAAAGTTTGTTCCAAACTTCTGATCTTTATCTTGTTGGCATTTCGTCAAACACTTTGCATGCGATGTATCATGGAGTCATTCTGATTGCAATGAATTAGAGTAGCTACAACCATGAATTCAAATTGTGATTCAATCACATAAGTATCACGACATTCAGTAGTTACACAGTGACATCATGTCGAACAGTTGGATACTTCATTAGGTACTCAGAATTGTGTACAAGGAACTTCCAATATTGTTGATATTATTAGTCACTGTATATGCATATCAGAATTTCCATTTATAAATAATGCTGGAACAATGTTCTAATCTTTCAATTGCTGAGCTGAATGCCAACAGTTTGCCGATAATGCTAATAATATAGACAAATATATATACAGTGTTTCAGCTATCTTGGATCTGTATTCCCAATATTCTGATTACCTCTGTCTGTATTAAGTGTTCTGTTGTTACCTCCATGTAAGGCAGCAATCAACAACTGAGGATGAATTTACCACAAAGGATGAAGCGACTGGGCTTGGGTAGACCCACATCACCCCTTTTTATTTATCTGTATTGCCTTTTTACTGCTGACAACACTTTCCACTTGCTTGAAGTTCCTTTTAATATCTAATGACACACCCTTTAGTTTAAACCATACGGCATTAAGTGGGGCGATACTCTTTTCATATCTTCCAAACTCTCCAAAAAGGCAGGTCAACAATATTTAGAGTTCTAATGACATTGGTATTCCTCCAAAGTTACTGGACAGCTGATGAAGAGTCCAAGAAAATTCAAACACTGCTCCTTAAAAAGGCTGCGATACTTTTCTTAATCTTTATTAAATGTTTTAAAGCTGATGGCTAAGAAAGTTAGTCTCCTAACAGTGCTAGGACTCTTATCAAAGTCACTTTTCCTTCCTCTTTCGTTGGCTTTTTGCTGTCCAAACTGCCTACTAGCTTGGAACTTTAGTTTGTCTTCACTAAAATCCAAAGTCACACTTCTCAAGATACACGTCTCTAATAAAGTAGAGTGCTGATGTTTTCATATTGTCCACTGCTCCACAAGAAAAGACAGGTTGGAGGTAATTTAGAGTCCTATCAGCTTTATGACTCTTTCCAAAACCCAACGCCAGCCTACTATTCCTTCCCACTTATTCCTCAAGGGTCCACGATTTCACAAGGGACTGCTGTGATACCTTTTTGGATGGTCACGGTGGATGATTACAAGCCCTATCACTGCTGCAATTCCTTCCAATAATTCTCACGATAGCCTTTGATACTTATCCGCAATCCCAACAAGCTCACAAATACCAACAAAGCTGTGCCTCAGCGATTATTTGGGTTTAAAATGCTGGCGGCGTAGAGGAATAGTTCATATTCCTATTAGAGCTTTGTATGATGCTACACTTACAGATTAATAGTTTCCCATTTCATTCAATATGGTATAACAATAATCAACTATTCATTCCACCAAGTATGACCTTGTATCTCCCAGGAAATAAAGGATGGCAGGAATAATAGAAATATAATCTAAACAATCAGCACAAAGACAACTTCTGGATGAAATTGCTCCAACGTAATCTGAAGGTTTTCGTTCCCAAACTCCAAATCTTCAGCTCACTGTTGATCCTTAGATGGAACTGCTCTGCCTTATGGATTGTTGTCCATCAGGAAAACCATTGGGAGTTTTGTACCGCCGGTAAGATTTTGGCCATAGGCACAAATCTTGAAAAGAGAAATTATCAAACTTTAGAATGAATTCCTTTCTTCTCCTCGACCTGCTTTTATATCCCCAACTGAACTTTTCGGAATCTATATATTATAAAAATCACTTTTTAAATAATAAACCTTTTATCTCTTTAAAGTGACTATATATTATTTTACTTTTATTTTTTGCCCAAGGTAAGTCACTTTGTAAAAATACAATATTCAACTTAAAAACATAAATAATTAAATACAAGTTGCCTGAAAAACATTAATTTAGACAACTTAATTTAATTAATTAAAATATTTTCCCTTTCAATGCCACGGCCAAAAAATGGGGACATTACAGTTTGATCATAAGCTTGGCACTACAAGGCTTTCACTGATTAACTCATTCTTTTAAAGATGGTGGCCATGTTTATATTCAATTAGATAAGCAAATGTTTCACGACAGACATCACATGCTGAAGTGCATCAAGAAGTAAGCCTTACACTATTCCCCAATCTTGATATCCATGATGTTTCCATTAAGAGACAGCTCAAGTGTACAAATTATCTTGATCGAGGAGGTTTTCATCAATCATTTTGAGGCTACCATTCCAAATTTAAAAAATCATTTGCCAAGGATATTTTGTTTGATCTTTGGATTCACATAATAAAAAATAGGGAACCACTACTTACCTACTCGGTCATTAAGGCATTTTGTTACCGTAGGCTAAGTTCTCAGAGAGCATTTGTTGATAATTGTATGACTAGGAAAGGAACCTATAAATGCAAATAGCGAAGGATGGGCTGATCCTTATCCTAAACATGCACTTCAATGGTAAAAGTTAATGGTATTTTATTAGAGAGAAAATCAAAATGAAGGAAAATACTTGACAATTAAAATTTGGGGTAGGTGGGGTTTACAGAGGCAGTACGGAATTTTGTGGTCAATAAATCACTAGAAATGAATTAGAGGAATAGATTTAGTTTCTTGGGGGAGTGTAGTGGGTAAATTGATATCACCTTGATATTGATTTTGATTCCATAGAATAGTAGTTCAGATATCTTAACTACATCTGTTAAATGATGAGAAGTATCAACCTCTTTGGATCTATCTTAAAATTGTGGGAAATGAATTTGGAAACTATGCATCTGAAACAGATATATTTTGTAGTTTTAGGAAATAAATCTTTTACAATTTGACTTCTATATATAATGATTTACCAACATTGTCACTTCTTTGGCCACTCTATTTAGAGAGTTTTAGGTGGCATAATGCCATAAGTGGGGCAAAAATGCAATATTTTATTTTTTTATTTTTTGTTGGCTCCTCAAGGTAGATAAATGTTTATCCACTTCACAAAATGACACCGTTCTGACATCCCCTACTCCTCCCTGGATCCCATTGTATAACTCTTTTGGTGTAATAATGGAGGGTTGTCAGATTGGTTGTAAGTTGTAACATGATAATTAATAGTCAGATTTTAATGCACAGTAGAGCTTCAGAGATAGTTTTATAGTGACACCCAAAGCTTCTAACATCATGCTAATTGCTATTGCCCTTGGAAGTGAGCCCATGCTCGGAAAGCTCCTACTCTCACCTGCATGCCCAAAAATGCCCCTATAGTCTTGTCAAACTCTTTCACTATTCATCCTTGGTACACGGTAAACTCTTGTAAAATGACTCCTTGTTGGCTGTTGTGCAGTCTATTTTTCTGTGGTTTTCCTTGGTTCATCCTAAATTTTCAGGTAGTCTCAAAAGAGGGTGATGATAGTGTCTTTCTACATTTTAGCTTCTGCCAACAAGTAACAATGAAACTGTTCTGAAGAAATCGCACTGTTGTCTCTTGAATTTGGTTGTTAAGGAACAATGATGACTTCTATAAAGGAATATTTTTATTCAAAATTTTATTATTTTACACACTCAAACTTTGCCATGCTCCCTTTTAGAGATTCCTTTCTTTAGAGATTGGTTTTCTCTATCTGTCCAAACTCCCACCATTAGTTTCTTTATTTCAAGTGGACAAAAACAACAATGTAGATTTTCTTTTAATGAATTTAATAAATTTATTCTACTTAGATCTAATTTTTTAGTGCGTTCTTGGCTTTCTTGCTTCTAGGTTCTCCTTCAACATCTATTCTTTCATAATACTTGTACTCTTCTTGGTACATATATCTTGAAAAAATGGGCATTGTCGCACGTCAATTTATCTTTAATAATACATGTACTTTTCTAGGCACTTCTTTCTATACTAGTATTTGAATCTTTTAGATGTTTAACGAAATGATTGTTATTTATTGTCAATTTCGTTATAATACTTGTATCATTCATGGTATAGATGGCAGCCGATATGTCAATTGCTGATGGTCATTTAAGTAACATGGGACGGATGATTGAAGAAATGGAGGGCAAACTGAGAAATGCATTGGATCAGGTTATATTTGTATTTGTTAATTTTCAAAAATCTGGATAGCAAGCTATAGAGTTGTTTGTGACAAAATCAATTATGTGGATAATGTGAAGGTTTATTTTGGGAAGACAAGAGAAATGGTTTTAACATTGCGAGAGCCACTTGGTGTCATGACTTCAACATCATCAACAGGACAGAGCTTGCAACAGACTATTGCAAGTGAAATTCATCGTTAGCGGTTGCAGGATGCTCATTCAGATTGGTTTAAAAATATTCTTCTACTATTTAGCAGTTGTGAATATAGAGTATTGAGAGATTTTGAATCCATGCATGTATGACTTTTGGTTAATCATACATCCTTTATTTGCATCAAATGGAGTGGATTTAGTGTGGAAGTTTTGATTCAAAAGTTCAGATCGCTGAATACCAAGTGAGGGGACATTTTATCTGCAAAATCTAATGTCTGCCAAACAGGATTAGATTTCGTTGTGGTGAGGAATTGAGGTCATGTGTGTTTAATGTATCATGTGCTTGACATGTCACTGTCACATGTAGCTTTGTATCTTTAAGCTCTTTTGATCTGTTATAATTTTTCCTTCCATGGCTGCCTCAATGAACTACCGTGGTGGTCATACCCCTTATCATTTTGAGTTTTAATAATATCATTCTTGATTTAAGTACTTTGGGATGATTACCAATCATCTTGGGTGATCTCATTCCTGTGAAGAGCAAAGCGGAAGAACATCTCCATTCATATGTATATTATTGACGTTGAATGTTTTGAATGAACTTCTCTCATAGAATCATCGCTCGAAACAGATGTATTTACAAGAACTTAAAGTAAGGTAAATATCTATGTTTTAATCAAGTATTTTCATGGATTGGAAATTATATATGTGTATAACATGAAGTTCTTTGATGAATTAAATGTAATTGTTACAATATGGATCATAAATAATTTTCATGGTGAGATATGTGCTGCTATTATATTTAGATTAGACATGAGAAGCTTTTGCAAGGTCCCTCTATGAAGTATTAGCTGGTTTTACTTACAGAAAACATTTTCTAGATTAGGATATTATCACATAGACCATGATTATATGCCACTAATGCAAATTTAGTTGGTTTAATGCAGTGTTTTATGGGGATACATCTCTGGAGGTCTGGGTGATGTCCCCAACGTCTTGGGAACTTCGGGAATTTGGAAGGGATGTCCCTCTTTTCAGGATTGGACAGACTTCCATTTGATGTGTACAAATGAAAAAGGTAATTTTAAAAAGAAAAATGCTAAAATCCCAACAAACCATAAAGGGGGAGGTTTGTCATTGCAAATGCAGAACGGTATATTTTTAAGCTGCTTTTAGCATGGTCAAACTATTTTGATAGTCGCACCCCTCGATGTCCCCTTGCGGTCCATAAAATTGGGCAAATATTTTTTCGTCCTCAAAACTTAATTTCTATTCCCTCGCCAAGTAATTTGGAGAAACACAGATTAATGTGTAGAAAACATTTTTTAAAGTCATTACAAGTAAAGGGAAATTATACCACTAATGCAAATCCAAAATAGATAGTGCAACAAGAAATTTTGGCTTCTTTCAAATATCCATCTTTACCTTTAAATTAAAAAAAATATAAATAGTGCAACAAAAATTTGGACTTCACATGTTGAATGCATGTTGCAATGGAAAGTAACAAATGAAAATGTATGACATCAAATATGAAAGGATGTTTGAAGCTCAAAAACAAAATTGTAACTTCCCTCGTTGGAGGTAAGGTAGGAAAATAAATAAAGGTAATTAAAAGTTGATGGGGGGACAAAAATATTAAAGGAGGCATGGGCGACAGCCATGGGGAAGATGAATACTGTTGGCAATGAATGAGCAAGCAATGCTTGGTCCGAATCGTTATTATTTCCTATTGGTAGATCTTTTGGAGGTAACTAACATATTGATAAGCCTTAGTTATGTTAACCGGATAAATGAATATAGAGCGCATCATGCTTCACTTCATCACATAGGTTGTTTATACACACATTAATTTATGTTATAGAATTTGATTTGTAATTAATGGTAGAAATGGATAAAGCTTGCTAATGTTGCACTTCCTTGCCTTCTGTCATGAGTTGTTCTCATGGTGGAACTCCTCTTGCCGTAGTAAACTCATTGTGTTGATCTTTACTACCAATAGGGCAAGTAATTTTGTACACCTCGATAACCACCTTATTATTACCTTTAGAATGTTTGGCATTTCTTGCCGCCATAACTTTCTTCTCACTATGAGCAACTGTGGGTTTTGTTGGCACAAAATCTTGGATCCAGAGAGCATATTTTAGTAACTACATCATAAATATCTTCAACATCGAACCTAGAGATGAAGAGAAGGTAGCTTTTCTCCTTAAAGTGCAAATTTAAATGGTTGATTAGTTGCAAAGACTAATCATTCTTTGTTGAGGCTCTTTTGGTTGCTAAGGGAGATTTGCAAATGCCACATTTTAAGGATGTTGCTAGGTTGAGGAGGAAGGGAGAATTTGTAGGGCCAATGTGTATTTGCAAATAGCGAGAAAGAGCTAACTAATTTGTCAATGATAATAAAGCCATTTGGAAAGTACCACTTTCAGAGATTTCAATGTTGTATGTTGTAAAACTCTTCTCAAGCAATTGAGCTTGTAAAATAGCTAGGTTTATTTGGTTAAGCCTTAATTTGTTTTCCCTTGCAAGATTCAAAATTGTGACCCATTAAATGGGCATGACTTTAAAGCTTTTGTTGAGGTCATACGAGGCCCTTAGGCCAACTCTTTTACCTTGTGGATGGTTTCCCATGGTCCTATCTAGCAAGCCTTTATGAATAAGACCTAGAGTGGAGAGGTGGTTGTTGTGAGTGACGACAAGTCGATGGTAAAGAGAAGCTTCAACTCTTTGTTTAGTGAGTGTTTAGAATGATAGATACATTTGACAAAGAATATCTTATAGTCATTGCTGGAAGAGTGCAAATTAATTTTGTAGCTTTGTTGTAACTTGAAAATTTTGTAGGTTGATTGATAACCTTGTGAGAATGAGTTATTACAACTTCTGTAGTAGCTTCATAATTATTGAGGCATTCTGTCAAATAGTTTGTATTTCATGTGTGTGAGGTTCCATTTCCTTGAGGAATTGTGTCAAATAGTTTGGGTACCTAGTGTCTACTCTTGCTTTTGTGTATGTGTTGATTTGGGTGGAATATCATCATATATATTGACATCATACTGTTGTGAAACAAAATAGAACAAGATATTATTCTATTAGATGTGATAGTCAATTAAGTTGATGAACACCTTATATATAGTTTGGACAAAAGACAAAAACAATGCATGATAAATAATAAAAAAATAGTAAAATAATAATAGAAATAAACTAATCTAAATCAAGTCACTAAAGTGACTTTATTACAAAATGACATCTTGGTAATCTCTAATACCTCTTCATAAGACTTACTGCACTAAAACAAACCAAACCAACATAAGCAACCTAAAAACAATTCAGAATCATGAATTTTTAAGAAGCTTTTCTTTGAAAATAGTTCTTCAACCAGGTAGGCCTTTGTCAAACTGCCTTGAAACCTTCGTAAAGGTGTAGCTCTCAAGTTGAATTCCCTAGTTCTCATATTACCACCTCCTCAAACTCCCAAATCATTGATCTCTCGAATCATTGGACAACAATTTATGTTGAGCTACACTCACGAAGCTCCATCAAGTTGTCTCATAGCCCTCGTAAGGGTATGAATCCCAAGATTCACAAACTCCAAAGCTAATTGGGCATCCATCCATTTTGAGTTTTGTCTACATTGTCTTCTTGCTTGTCTTCAAAGAACTAGACTTCTTTTAAATGCATAAAAATCTTCTTCGCTATTGTTAGCATCCATAGGATCTTCAACAATGGCTACATTAGCTTCGTTGATCTCTCCCTTGAGAACATCATTTGCCTAATTTCTATAATTCCAAGTTGTGTGATCCATTTTCTTGCAATAATAGCGTTATGTCCCTCTTTTGTCCTTATCATATCTTCTATGATTTGAATATAATGCTACCTCAATTTGAGGATCATCTTTTGTATTTCTTGCAATTGTTCTCTTTTCTTGAACTAGGAGAGTTGAAATCATATTTACTAGACTTTTAGAAGAAAGTTGGCTAAGAGTAAAGATGACATTGCTGAATTTTGAAGGTAGTCTATTTTATAAATGGCCTTAGCATCCTCATCATCCATTGCAACATTGAATTTTACTAGTTGAAGAAGAGATCTTAGATTGTTCACATGGCTTGACATAGTGACTTCCCTAGTCATCTTGAACTTGAAAAGATGAGGATTTAAAGAAAATTTGCATTAATCATTGTTGCTCCAAATAGTGTATTCAAGTTCTCCCAAATTTCCTTAGATGGTTTTGCCAGATCTATATGATGTAACTCAAAATTGGAGAGGGAAAGACCAATAATAGCTTTGGCTTTATCTTTGCTTTGCCATTCCAATACTTCAATCACAATTGTAGGTAGTTTTTCATTTCATTTTATTTATTCTTCCCCACAAGTTCTTGTGCATTAGTTGTATTTGGATTTTTACTTTTTACATGTGAAAATTGGAGCCAAAATATTTATCTAACAAATTTTTTTATTTTCAAAATTTTTTGAAGCCTAAATAATTAAAATATATTTTTCAAACCCTAATACCTTCTTTAAACTCTAGTAGATACTTCCAACAAGTTGCCTTGAAATTTGTGTCCTATTTGAACATTGGCACAAACCCTAGTTGCTAGTTTGGAAACCCTAGTCGCATATTGAATACTAGAAATACCTGTTGCAAGCCCTAGCTGCTGAAAAAACTTGTATTTTTGTGAATCATTCATAAAAAACCCACGATTTAAAAAAACACCAAAAAACAAGATCAAACTCCCTTCTCATCTGCAAAAAAAGATGTGTTTTTTAGTAGGTGACAACCACAATTAGTTGAAAAAAAAGAATCACACAATTTTATAGACCTTGATACACACGATTTAACATAGACCTTGTGTTGGAGTTTTACCTTCATTTAAGGATTTTATTTTACATTGTGTAGGTTAATCTTGTTTAGGTGGTGACTTGCTTAGGTGGCAAGTTGGATAGAGTGGTAGTTATCTCTCAAAGGTTGTTGAGAAATTTGAACAAACCTTTCCCTCCAAAATTGTGAATTTGGTTTGCTCATTTCTCCTATATATTCATCTCAATTCTTAATGCAAGTTGCAAATTGTCCTATAATTTGGACAATATTTGCAAATAATTGTATGTTCCTTTTTTATTATGCATTTTTAATTTGAAATGATTTGTTCTTGTTTAAAATTATAGTGATTTGTTATTTGAAATTGAGGAAATTGCACAAGTGTTGTGCTTAGAGTTGCGTAGGCTTTCAATCTTGAAAGTGCAAGCCTTCAATCTTCAAATTATGCACAGAGTGAGGAATAACATAAGGAAGGTGATAACATTTGTAGAAGTGTCTGTGTTTGATTTATTTGCAGAGGTGTTTTATCTTTGCAAAGGCATCTGTGTTTTTGTAGAGGCGTTCTATCTTTGCAAGTTCATATGCCTTTGCAAGGACCTCAACATAATCTTCAGAACAGTGAAGGATGGTCAAGTGTCAATTTTTTCTAGCAAATGGACACACTATTCATCTCAAAAAGATAGATTTGTTGAGCTCAACAAATACACTAGGGATTATGTCACCAAAAGGAGGGGGGAGCCTCCAGAGGAGTTAAGCTCTTGGTTATGTGGTATGGTCACAACTAGGCAAAGGGGCCTTAAACTTCACCTTCATTGTCTCACAATTTTCCCTCTCCATTTTTTTGTTCCAATTGGTTTTTCCTACAAACTAAAACTATAGTGCCAAAATTTGGGAGAGGGGGGTCTCTACTATTGAATCAAGCGGGGTGTGTTCTTGTGTTGGGTGCAATTCCTTCTACATTTTCAATTCTGCACTTCTATTTTGGTTGCAACAAATCAACTTAAGCATAGATGCAAATCTACCTATAACTCCTTTAACTCCATTTAATTAACATCAATGGAAAATTAAGGTTCAAATGATACTAAAGAACAAGGGGTTATATAGAGTAACGATAGGGACTAAAAAAGAACCTTATAATGAGAGTGTTAAAGTTAAGTGGTTCAACAAGTGTGATCAAGCTTTTAGATTCTTGTGTTTGACTATGTCTCTTAAACTTCTTTTTCATGTTGAAGCTTTAAATAGACCCAATGAAGTTTGAATAGCTTTAGAAATACTCTTTGGGAAGCAAGATGAAATGAGAAGCCATGAGTTGGAGAACAAGCTCATTAGTTTGAGCTCCAATTCTTGACACCTTAGAAGACTTCTTCACCATATTTAAATCACTAAGGCTGCAACTTAAGAAATGTGTAATAGAGAAAAAAGATGATCAATTAGTTCTTTCTATTCTCTCCAAGCTAGGTTTTAATTGCACAATGTTTGTTTCCACCTTCTACTCCACCAAGGGTGTTATGGGTGCCACATGGAAAATTCCCTCCTTAAATGACTTTATTGCCAACCTTACTAGGGGGCAAGATAATTTAATTCAAATGGGAAATTAAAGTATACAAAAGCTCAAGCCCTTATTGCTAGGAATGAAAAACAATAGACTTCAAGCCAAGGGAAGAATCAATACAATCAAAAGGACAATGATACTAAGGAAGAACCAAAATCTGAGCCCACCAAACCCAACAATGCTAGATCTTCAAATAAAGGGAAACTTAAGAAAGAAAGAGTTAAGTGTGTCTATTGCAAGAAACTTGGGCATGATGAGCACAAATGTATGCAAAAATAGATTGACCACCTCTCACATATTCTTAAGAAAAATAACATAGGGGTCCTTGAATCCATCAAAGATTCCTCATCAACCCACTAATATACTAAGGAAAAGGAAAAAGTTAAAGATAAATATAAGGGAAGGGCACTAATTGTAGTAGCATCTTCATCAACTTCATCATGGATCATCAACTCAGGTGCTTTGCACCATATGGGTTCTTCACAGGTTGATTTTTCTTCCATAGAACCTAATAACATGTCTACTATCACATTGGGTAATGACACTCCAACTTCGGTTATAGCGGGAGGGCTTGTTGAAGTTGAAGCAGGAACATTCAAGAATGTTCTAAGTCTACCTTTACTTTCAACTAATCTCCTCTCAGTATATTAGATTGCTCACATATGGAAGGACATGAAAGTCGAGTTTTCTCCAGATTCAATTGAGATTAGAGAGTTGCACGACAATAATTTAGTAGAATTGGGAAGGGAAAATCACCAAGCTAGGTTATACACTTTCTCACTTTGCTCTTGAGGTTTTTTCTACTCTGGGCTTACTTGGAGTTGATTATTCTCTTGAGGTAGTGTTTTCTTCTTCTTTCGATTTTGATAGCAAGGATAAGGATTATTAGAGTGGGCCACATGCTTTCTATGCTTCAGCTATGAATCCACAATTATTTTGAGCTTTTAGTGAGTCAGTGTAATAGATTATCCATCTTCCTGATACAACTACTTGGGATGATTACTTGACAGACATTATAAGTTTGTTTTGTCTTGCAGACTTGGAGGACACTATTGAGGAAATTCATATTCTATTTAATGTTAGCTCCTATGGAGTTGCACCATCTTCTTCAGATGTTGTGAGGACATTTTCAGAGGTTTGATATTGGTGTGGAAAATTTTGAGCAACATATGGAGGGAACATTGAGTTTTCTTTGCTCACATTTGTTTTAGGAATGGGAAGACAACTTGCATACTTCTATGCTTCTATTTCTTCCTAAGAGGAGGAATGTTGTTTGAGAGTCTTGGATCATCTTTAGTATTCATTTTCAGGCATCTACCATCACTAGGAGATTCTACATTGAGAGGGGATTACATGATATTTCTTCTTCTCTCTTATGGGGTGGAATTTTTCCTCACATGGGGATTTTTTTCTATATCTCATCTTTTAGAGAGCATATTTCTTTACCCTCAGTTGGGGGGGGGGGATTTTTTCTCACAGGGTTTTCTCCTCTTCTTTATGAGGCAACATTGTACTTGGGTACCTTATTAGGCCTAGTTGTCGAGGCTCAATCTTTTATCCCCACCCAAGCTGTGCTTAAGGGGGATGTTGGTGTTTTAACTTCATTTACATGTTTTATTTCACTGTGTGTAGGTTAATCATGCTTAGGTGGTGACTTGGTTATGTTGAGAAAATGTGTCTCAACCTTGCAATTACTCTTAATACATAAGATACTGTTCAACTGACAACAACAAGGTGTGGGGATCCCTCCCCCCCACGAGGGGTCCGGGGGGATCATCCCCCCGGTTGGGGTCCAAAGGCAACACCCCCGAAAGAAATTTTTTATTTATATTTTATTATTGTAAATTTCCAGACCATCATCATTATGTCTCATATATGATGGTCAATATTTTATTAGCTCGATTTTCCCTAGAAGGCAACCCTTTTTCATGAGGGCATTGTATTACAATTGTGTATTGTGATGTATTCTAAGAGTCTGATAACGGTCGTCTTGTCTCTGGATCTCTGAGTGGTGATACTCCTATGAGAAGCTTGCTCTTGTAATCTTTGTGATTGCTAAATAATATTGGGCGGCTTTTGGAGTGTGAGGTTTTTCTCCGAGAGGGTTTTCCCAATGTAAATCATTGTGTTGTGGTATACATGATATTTGTGTTTATTTCTGTTTAAATTTCTGTAACTGTTAAAGATCTATACAAGTTTTGCATTATTCTCCTCTCAAGATTAGTGTAGGAGGTTCTTCCACTACCTTAACTTCCTTACAGGTTAGAGAGATAGTTATATCTCAAAGGTTGTTGAGAAATTTGAACAAACCTTTCCCTCCAAAACTTGGAATTTGGTTTGCTCATTTCTCCTATATATTCACCTCAATTCTTAATGCAAGTACATCTTTTGGTTTACAATTTCCTATGATATTGTAATTGGCATTTTGTCCAGATTTCTTGACTCCACTTGCACCTTGCCACCTACAATTTTCCTTGACTTGTGAATTTATTTAATAAATTCTAGCTTGTGATTTTTAAGAACAAAAAAATCCATGATTTTGCAAATTATTTTCATAGAAGAAAAAATGATTGCGATTCACCTTTGAATATAATCACAATTTTCCTCCTTTTTAAGAGATGCAATCACCAAAAAACACTATGCATTTTATCTTCATGTGACCCCCAACTCTGATATCATTATGTGAAATGAAATAGAACACAAAATATTATACTATTAGATTTGATAATCAGTTAAATTTATGAAAACCTCCTTATATAAGTTAAGAGAGAAGACAAAAACTATACATGATAACTAATCTAAAAATAATAAACTAATATATAAATAAACTAATCTAATTTAAGTCACTAAAGTGATTTTATTACAAAAGTAAGTCTTATAATCTCCAATACATTCTTAAGTTTAACATACTTCAATCACTAAGATGTGCACATGTAAACAACTATATATAGGTATTTTACCTTAGTTACCAATATGCCTTGCATTCTGTAGCATCAAAAATTGTCATCCTTGACAATTTCACACTAGGTTTAGCTCCCCCCTACGTACTTGGACCTAATTATGAATTTAATTGCCCGTTTTATGAATATCTTCAGAAAATTAAAAGATGGGAATGAAAATAAACATGTAATATTTTCCTTTGATGTTTAAGGGCCCTACAAGGATGGGTCTGGGCTAGGGTGCCCAACACCCTTGTCCAACCCCTTTGGCTCAAATTTAAATATGTTGGTGTCAATATTTTATTATTTAAAAAATTGAATTTATTTGTTGGCTATCAGTATTTGATTTTCTAGAAATTAAAAGAATTACATATATATACAAATCAGTTTCACCATTTTAATCCTAGCATGTTTGAGAACACAATTGAGATTATTATTGAGCAATCAAGATCAGTCAAGAGAAAATTAGCAGAGTTTCAACAACATTTATTTTAGTCAATCATCATGTTAGCCATGCATCATGTTTTTATGTAAGTTTGTCGACGTTTTATGTTCATTTGTTTTGTGAGTACTAACACTTGTAGGAATTCAAATCAAGCACCGATTTTTCCTTGAAGGTGATGAGTACATGACTTCAGTCCATCAAGGAATGCAAATATGAGTGGTAAGTTGCAACATTTTGTTAAATTTATCACTTGTTATCTTTTAGCCTTTGCCTGACTGAGGGTAAGTTCATTTTTTTACATTATTATAGCCATTGTGGAGGTAGAAATACCAAAATGGGGCTTGACTTAGGCAAGCCCCTATATGGCACAACCCTTCCCCCTCTTTCATGCGTGCAAGTTTTTGGATCTGAAGCAAATTGGAGGAAGATTGAAGACTAATCGATCATTCATGTATTTAAGCCCTACAAGTTGTCAAATCAAGGAAAGTGGATTTTATTAGTGACATATGAAGTTTTAACAATGATCCCATAAGAGAAGACCTTACAAATTAGAAGTAATAGGAGTGTGAAGTTAGATCTTGAGTAGCAGTCACCTAGTCTAGGGCACCCAACGCCCCTGCCCAACTATTTCAGGTCCAAAGTTATATGCCAAGTTCCACTATATCTATCTTCTGCTTTTTTGGAATATGTTCCTATTTTTCTATTTTGTATTTCTAAAAAATCTCAACAATTTGCTACATTTTCATTAGTAACCTAGGAACAACATTGCATCATATAATTCAGTCAATTAACAATCAATCAACTTCATCCACACATCAAAAAGCACAAGGATTAAAATATTGATCTACCATTTTGACTTTTCCATTGAGGTTTGTAGCCAAGTGGATATTGAGATCATTTTTAATCCTTTCTAAATGTCCATTTTGGAAGAAGTGTGATTTAAGACCTAGATCCCTTTTTTAAATCAAACACATTTAATGGCTTTTGGGGGGGACAATTGAGACTAATTTATATTTAATTTTATCACTATCATGGAGAATTTATAGAATGTATAATTATTATAATTTTTTGGGCATGGATGTATTGTGGTGATGATAAGCTTGAGAAGCATGTTGTAAAGGGTTGAAGATATGTACCTTCCTTATGGGCTACCCTTGCAAACTAAATGAAGTTACTATAATATCATTTAGAAATGATCTTTTACAATAGTGATAAGTGTAAAATATTAATTGTACCATCACAATATCTTGTGCATGCCCTTGCTATTGTAGCTATTAAGTATATTGTGTTGCATCTGCTAGAATTATTAGTGGCCTGGGTTAATTGTGAGATCCTTATTTGAATTCATAAATGAAGTCTTATTTAGCTATCTTAGGTATGACATGGCCATTGTTCATGGATAAGGAAAATATATATCTATGGGTAAAAACACAAAAACCTGTGCCACACTTTTGGCCAACTAAATAGTTCCAAGCAATTTTTTTTTGTGTTAAACAATTTCAAGTGAAACAATTTTTCCTAAAACTACGCAGCCTATACGTGGCACATACAGTTTTGGGCGAAACGCTTTCACCCAAAACTATATAATATTTTTTTTTCCCTTGATAAGTTTCAAATGCACCTCAATTTTCATATAAATTTTCAATCAAAACATTTTAGATTGAAATCCTTTCAATTGGAAATATTTTGATCAAAACCATCTATTTCCAATGCTACATAGAAATTTCTGAAACTCTCCACTTGAACATAATATTTCTTTAGTTAGAATATTTTTTTTCAAAAAACTAAAAATACCATTTTGTAGAACCCAGAGTAAAAAAATCCAAATATATATATATTTTTGATTAGATGTAATATGTTTTTTTTAAAAATAATGCAAGTAGGTTGTTATAATTAAAAATAAGGATGATTAGAAATAAAAAATACTAAAACATATAAAAATATTTTGAAAAATATATGGTGCACTAGAGGAGACAATCCTCTTCAAAAGGGTATAATTTTTTTTTTTTGAAAATGATAAAAAATGTAAATAAAAGTTGATGTCAAGTGAAAACTACCAAATTCTGGTAAGTTTGACTTTAAAATGTTATTATGAGGAAAATATACATTGATTTTTTTCCCCCATGCACTAGATATTGAAGTTATCTATTTGAAAAAAAAAAATCAGGGAAAAATATTTTATTTTTCTATATTTTTTTGTGATGTCGACTCGACATCATTTTTTCCTAAATTTTTAGCAATTCAAAATTTGCTCTTAAATTTATAAAAAAATATCAAAAAAATATTTTAAAAAATTAAAAATATTACAAGCATAATCTTTATCAAGAGTTCTATAGTTCATTAGTTTACATCATTTTGAAATTCAAAATAGAAAGACCACTTTTATGCAATCAAAGTTGATTTTTTTTATTTGTGTTGGCTGATTTCTTTATAAAAGTGTGACACAGGTTTGTACTTTTACCCCTATGTTATAAGACCTATGGGGGCACTTGTAGTTCCTTTATGGCTTGTTGATACCAATGATTGAGACATGATATGGTACGTATGACCTTTCCTTTTATTTGATAAACTAAGATAAAGTGGTTATTAATGTCAATTGAGCTAAAAGTATATACATATTCAACCTTATATCTTACTAGCATTAGTAGTGGATGTTATATAGTTATCATATATGTTGATATTCATAAATGCAATATTTTCTACCTATGAGGATCCAAAAGGTGTTGTAGAGATCTAGTCCAACGTCCATTTATCCTATTTGGTATGTATAAAGAATTCAACTAGTGATTACTTTAGTTTTGTAAGTATTACGAGCTATAAGATAATTATCACAATAATTCATTGCAAACAAAGATAATCCCTTGTCAATAGGTAATCAATTTAGCCTTTGCGTTAATGAGATGAGCCTAAAGAGACTCTAGGATGTTCATATTGAATTATGAATCAAAATGGTGGAGAGGTTTAATTTGAGCTCTCAAGGTCCTTGGATGGAAGTGATTTAGTATAGGTTTGCTAAATTGGTAACTTGGTTGGGATTTTGTGCATATGGTTAAACATCATTAATTATTTGGAATCATTAAAAGAAACCCTATTGAGGGTATGGAATATTAATCAAGGAATTTTGAGTTTTGTTATTAACTGGTAAACTCGGTGAGTCGTGGTTTGTTTTGGAATAGGTATTGATAAATATTAATTGTTACATGGTTTGGTCTTAAACCATTCTATAGTTCTCCTTCTATAGTATTATTTCCATTTCACTTCCATGAGGAAAATTATTTGAGTGGTTATGAGACCCTAGGCATATGAACCTATGTGTATGTTCCTTGAGAGATTATTTGAGTAAAAGTACATGAGACTTTGATTCCATATGGAGGTAGGTATGTAGGGAGTCCTTGGGTGAAGTATGCCCTTTTGATCCAAGTTTTTAGGGGAGGGGTTTGGGGATAATTGTGGGGTTTGGGGTTGTTCCTAAACATAATCAACATTCCTTCTTAAGTATGCTTTAGTTAGAGGCTAGATTTGCTTGAGATGACTATGAACTCACATTTTAACTAATGTGTTTCCATTAAATAGGTTCAAGCCAATAAAATGAAATCCATCATCATCATGCTTATCTACTTTAGGTTTTTTGTGTTGTATTTTTAGAATCTACCCAATACTGGATGAGCTTTTAGTCACTATCACCATGGTCTATTTTTTATGTGAATATATGAGTGCCTTTAAACATATGAACTAAAATAATTAGAGTTGTGTGTTGAATCTTGTGGCATATTATTTTGGATCAATGGTAAATATGGGAAGATATAAGTTAGCCTAAAGATATTGATGAGGTCTATCCTTTCAAGAAATAAGGGCATGATAAACTTGGTCATTGCATGTCGAAGAATGAGTTAAGGAAACTTGCTAACTTTGTATCTAATGATGATGTTGAATTAAGCTATTATGATATAATGGCATTAACAACCCTCAATCTTTGTGGAGGATTCACTTTCTTTAAATATGTATGTAGATCTATGTTGGGTTTAGGATGGAGTTCCTCATGATTTCCTTTGCCAATCATGGGCAATTAACAAGTATTACTAGATATGGCATGGTGTTTTCCTTTTATATTTGTTTGGTGGATAATTGTATGCTAAGTTTTATGATTGGTAAGACACAAAATTATTTTCCATAAGGAGTAGCATATTGTTTAATATTACTATTGTGGGTTTAATTTTTGTCTAATAAAATATTGTGTTTTTAAGTAATAATTGAATAAAGGACCTTTAAGATTAATTTATGGTTTGTACTTCTTTTTGTATTTGTGATCAAATAGAAGCTAGCTCATGTGGGTTTAATATGTTAATACTGTGTTGGTGATTTATATCCCAAGACCTATAAGACCATGTGTAGGGGTTAATGGATTCCCGTATGTAACATTGCAACTAGATTAAATAGTTTGAGGTGTAAAAACTGAAGATAATATGTTTTAGATCAATGTTCTTGTACCTTCTAAATGATAGAATGCTGAACTAAGATCTATATGAGATCTCAATTCTCAGCATCACAACTAGGGTTGAGAAAGAGATTCTACGAAGGCATATGTAGAGGATAAATTTTCTCTTAGTATAGATTGTTCTACTCATCTTGAGGTCATCATAAAACTTGTAAAACCTATGACCCACTTATAGATAAGATTATTGTTTTTGTAGCATGATAAGAGTTAGGGAGCATGCTTGTCTAGAAGCATTCAATTGTATCATAGGGTTAGTCAAATTTCAATAGTAGTATGTAAATTATAGATGCTAGGAGCTATCCATATAATAGGTTAGCCAAATCTCACCAATAACATGCAAGTGATAGATGTTGGGAGCCATTTGATTTCCTAAGATTTAGACATGCTTTTAGTAGTAGCATGCAAGTGACGTATGCTAAGATTAAAAAAACTTCACCAATGGCATGTAGGTGATGGATGCCAAAATCTACTTGTATTAGGAGTTTAGTATTGGAATTGGTGTATTAGAAGGAATACATGTTCTTCTACTAATTTGTTTTCCTAAAGTATGGTTCTCAAGGTTATGATTATGAAATCAACCCAAGTGAGGGTAAAACCATAAGAAATTCTGATTATGCTTATTTGGTTATAAGACAAATTAGATGCTTAGTGGGCCATGCAAATCTTATTAAGGGCCTCCTATGATGTATGTTGTTACATTTACACCTTAGCCAATGGAAATTGCAAGTAGTATGAGATATTTATTTGTCATCATAGTTGGTAGTGAATAGAAAAATGGATGAGAACCTTGATGTAGTATGGGATGCACTGACATTATTATTTTAAATTGAGATATATTTAAGGACTTATGTGTTAGTGAACCATGTAAAGGGGAAGATGCTTGCAATAAGGTTGCCACCATTTCCTTTTGCTAGCTAACCACTATGTGTATATGTGATGCATGCAGGAGCTAGTCACATTATATATAGGCTATATGTGTATGAACTAGACATTGTGTGCACATGTAATGTGTAACGCCCCGCCACATAACCCTAGAGGATGACACAAACACAACAGAAGTGTAACAATTTTTTTTTTTAAAGTGTAATTAATAAAAAGTAAAGTGAACTATACTTAACACATACATCCTCTAAGGTACGCGAAAACACTTACATTTGAATCCCATAACTTACACAAGTGAACTAACCATAGCATATAAAATTAAACTCATGATATAAAGAACATAGATCTAAAAGCATTAAACTCAACACATAAGATACATAGTACATTAATGAATCATTTATAGATTGCATTTATTCAATATAGCAGTTACAAAGCTCATTTCCAAAATGAGGAAGATCATACAATAATGTTACAATTACATTGATACAAGAATCCTCCTCGAATACAAATGAGGAGTAGTACATATACAAAGTATACAACTGATACAAAAGAACATAAGAAATAGTACAAAGCAACTGGTACACGCGAGTTCTCCAATCTGGAAGATACTTCCATCACGAACATGAAATGGGAACCCAACGGTGTAAGGTGCACGTTCCACCCAACCAAGTGGTACCCGAAGGCCCACCCCCCATGCTAGTAGATAGTAAAAGGGCTTCCTAGGAAAAACCAACAACCTCTAGACATAGGCAACACACAATACTATACCATACAAGAACAATCCATAACATGAAGGTTACATTGCTTCTAGAGTAAAATAATCAAGTATATCAACTGCACAATACATAGTATTGTCATAGGAGGAGTGTCATCACAAAGCTGCATGGGTTACCTTGGAAGATCTTCCTAGGCCCTGACCCCATCTTGGGTTACCCTAGTAGCCTCTCACAATCCCTATCCCCACATGCAAACAAATGTGGAATCAAATATCTTTCAAAGAGACAAGATAATGATCTTTCCATTCCAGGCCTTCTTGTCTCATCCCAAGTCTAAACAAGCCCTTGAGCCCATGCGCGAGGAACAATTAACGGGTTATATGATTTAAGCTACCCTTTCCCCTAATACAATTATTTAATTTCCACTGAATTAACTAAATCTCACATGAGTTCCCCTGGCACCACTTTGTGCGCCGACCCCCATTGAGAGCCACTCCCCTACTAACAACACAATGATCTAATCCAAAACCCAAGGGTAAACAAAGTGCACACAACAAATATTAAATCCCAATCCAAAATATAAGAGGCAACACATCTCGTTCGTTGTAATCGGGTGTTTAAACTGGATCACAACCAAGTGCACTACCAAAGGGAAATCAAAGGGATGAAATATAAATCACAACAACCCCCCCATAAAATAACATCATCTGTCAGACTTACATACATGACTAACCGATTTCCCCAACTTATGAGAATAGAAGAAATCATAATTTAATTGGCAATTCAGACAGGAAATAAAACTACCATTAGGATTTCCTAAATCCAATTTCCATCTCAAGAATACAATAATACATTGCTCAAATAAAATAGCTTATTACAATTTCACTTATAAAGAATAAAGAAATTAATTCTATTTGTTTATTTCAATTTTCCCAATTACATAATAATAAAAATCAATTTCCTCTTTTGAAACATTTCATTTTAAAATATCTAACTTGTGCAATTACATGCACCTGTTATAGAAATATCCATTTATATATATATATATATATATATATATATATATATATATATATATATATATATATAAAATTATATATGTATTTCTATATAATTATATATACATAAATATATTATTTAATGATTTTAAAAAATAAATTACAATTTTCCAAAAATAACTATAAATAACTATATATATATATACCCCTATTCTATACCTAATCTTTTGCATGAAACCCTCTATAGTGACCTTTCTTTCTCTTCTTAGCATGATCTTTTTTGTGGGTTTGGTTTTTTTCTCCTACACAGGCCATGGAAGAGGTATTTGGTGATGAGAGTTTTCTCTATCATGTGGGTCTTTCTCCTTGAGAGTGGACATTTTTCTTGTGCTTACAAAATTATTTTTGGCATGGACGTGGATTTTCTTGTCACCCATGCAAGTTAATTTTGGCTTGCATTCCTACTCTCTCCACCATTTATTCGAACCGACCTATTTGTCAGTGCATGAAAACTTTCTCTCTACGTGTGGTCAGGTTATTGAATTGTGTGTGGGAAGATTTTTTTCTGCTCATGAGATGCAAATGTGGGAGTTTTCTCTTTGGTGTGAGATTTTAGTTTTTCTCAAATATCATAGAATAAATGAAAAAAACGATTGCAGAAATTAAAAATAATTGAAAGACAAAAATCCACAAACAAGAAAACACATAATTTTTATAGTGGTTCATCAACTGGCTACATCCACTTTCGGCAGGGGTAAATATTTTATTGAATTTTATTGAATTCTGTTTTTTAGTACACCATATGCTACAACATAAAAGCCTTCATCAAGAGAGCTTTTACATTTCCAAGTTTTAATAATAACAAGCCTTCAAGAAGGAAGGCGAAGAGACAGGGTAAAGAAAACAACCAAAATAATCATTGGGATTCACCAACCCAACACACATGAGATTGGTACGAGATATTTTTAGAGATTTCACTCCTGCAAGCCGTTCAACAGGACATCAATTTTATTACAGCAAAAGAGGCTCATTTTTTTTTCACTCATTATTTTTACGCCAAGAGGCGTATATAGTGAAAGAAAGCTTGTGTCAATAAAAACAAGTGAGGTTGAGATTGACGTGTAGATGATAGTCAGAATAGTCTTTTCTAATGGATTTTAATTTATTAAAAATTGCAACAATACAAATAAAGATAATGGAATTTTTTCCAAATGTTTCATTCTTGTGCATTTATATTTTGCGTTCACGTAAATAAAATGGTTATTGGTAACAGTTGCATTCTTCCATAGCTACTTTTTGTAACTTATATATTGGATATCAACTACTCTTGATAAATCACCATTTCGCAAAACTGTTGCAGTTTCCGTTCTCAGATCTATGGTCAATTGGCATTATTTTTTAAAAATTTTTTTAGTTCTTTTCGATGGAATAGCTACTTGCATTTGAAGGTTTAAGTTTAGGATTATGATGTATATCATTTCTGAGGGTATTCATGCCCAGGTTGTCGCTCCTTACTTTTTCTGGTTTGTAGTTTTAGGGTATTAAAATGCTGAAATATCTAAGCAAAATGTTTTATTTTTGGTATTATTTTTTGTTATAAATATTGGTGGTCTTGATATGAAGACAATTGTGGATTGTTTCTTTGGGTCTGTTCAGAAAGATTTCTATATTGGGTACTCATTATTTTGGTATGTATTTTTGATAATGAATAAAGAAAACCCTGTAGTATTTTCCTATGGTATAACCTGAGCACAATTCTTCCTCATTTTTTTTCTTGCAATATTTATACTGTTTTTAGTCTTGAGCATGAACTACAAGAACAAGGTATTCTATTGAAGTTGATTTCCAGGGTTAGGGTACAATTTATTATTAAACTATATGCTAAAGATCTTCAAATACCATATTAAGCAAGTACTTTGCTTTAATAAAACTAATTGATATGAGTTTGGAATTGACAATTATTCTTTTAAATTAACATGAAAAATCATCCCAAGTTTTAAGTTGTTAGTTTAGCACCATGGATTGAGGATTCAACAATTTCTTTAATACAAGTTCCATGTCATTGGATGTACATAAGCTTCCTTGAAACTATTTGGGGATACATTTCACTAAATGAAGGTGAGCTATGAGGAGAATAATGATTTTATAACAACCAGCACTGATGGTTTTTTCCATTCAATAGAAATTTCTGGGAAAAGGTTAGTTAGAAACTTAGATGGGAATAACTGGAAGATTAAAGGTCAGTTAGAAACTTAGATGGGAATAACTGGAAGATTAAAGGTCAGTTAGAAACTTAGATGGGAATAATTGGAAGATTAAGACTTTCATTGGGTTATTGAGACGAGTTTAAGCAAAAGACTGAGGTAATGTGTGTGAGAAAAGATCTTTTCATTCATAAAAATTATAAGTTCTTGAACTTGATGATGAGATTGAAGCCTGAAGGTACAAAATTTGAATAATATATAAGGCATAGAAGAAAATTTTTTTAGCTTAAACTAGGACTCTAAAACTCACCTATACCTTGTTCCATCCTTGATCAAGGTTTTAACAAGGCCAGCTTCAATTTTTTTTTAATATATTAGTTGTGCATAATCTTTGCCAAAAAGTTTTTTTTTTTTTGGGGGGGGAACAACAAATACTTTTTCAGACAAACTTCTTGTAGGCCAATAATACTATGCTTGGTAGAATCGTGTAGTACAATCATTCAAGTATTTCATGCCATTATACATGAAGATCATACACTATTGTATAACTATGAACTAGGCATGAACTCAATGTATAAATTTTAGGCATTTTAAATATTTTATATGCACGGTGTATTTAGTGCTTAAATGGACGCTCCAATATACCACTGTTTGTTACTCAACAAACTTGCCACATATCCAATAGAGTTATGGTTAGCCTTAATGCAAAAAAGGGGATTTGGAAAACCTCTATGAAGTTATTCTCTCTTATTCAGATTTGATTTTTTTTGTTTCATCAAATATCTTTTATTTATTTTTTGTGTTTCATCAAATCTCCTGTAGTTGCAATAGACGCCTCTTGATAAATGATAACTCTCGGCGTATTTTATATATATTAATATTCAATATATGTATGCTAGTTGTAAATGCATTTAAATTTTTTAAGAGTGTAATTAAAATGGGTAAATATGGAAAACATATTGTAATATCTTTAATTGGCGATTTGTAATGGAGAGCCATTTTTCACTAATTATAATATGCATTTTTTCATTTCAATTAGGCAAGCCTATGCACTAAAACTATAAAGTTCCACAATGGGGGATTTCCTTATGTGTTCTCATTTTCTTTATGGGGTGTTGTAATCACGAATTGAGATAAAGTTCCACTTTTTGGGGGGTTAATCATGGTCTTTGGTATTTATTTTCATCTTTCTATTATCAAACTAAACTCAAAGAACTATTCGTCCTAGAAACAAGGGATACAAAATCATTGTCTTGAACATGATCTATTGCCCTATCTTCTTGGACTCATTTTTGAGCCAAGTGACTATGAACTTAATAGTGCATGGTTTAACAATAGTGACATGGTAAATGGACTAATATGTTTTATTATTTTTGAATATTTTCTACATCACATAGAGCACACTGATTTCCCTTTAACTCTTTGGACCATCATCCAACAATTGCATGGAGACTTTGGATCTTCATCTGATAGTGATGTTTGCTTGGAGGACCAAAATATTGTAGATATACTGAGACTTCTGTGGACACATCCTCATGGTATAATCAATCTATTTGGGTGACACACATTGATACCCCATCTACAATTGAGGACACTCTTGCAACACCTATTACTACTTCAAAGTTTAGAGAGGCTTCACTAAGGGCTTCCAAAGATTATTTGGAGGAAATCTCATGAGATTTTCATTATAGACACATGGCATACATTGAAATTCCACATCCATACATCTTTATTCCTTCATAAATACCACTTGAGTGAGAATTCAACAATTTTATAGTTCATGGTTTCTATCTTCCAAAAAGAAGAGGCACCATTTGTTGTAAAGGAACCTACTACAATATTCACCATACAAAATTTTGTGTTCAATTTATTTCTCTTCTTTGTGGAGGCACACACGGCCCCTATTTTGCAAGGATTTTAGGACTATCATCTTTAGGTGCTTTTTTGTGTTGTGTTTATTACACTTCTAAATTTTCTCTCTTTTGGGTGGGAGTTTTTTCCCACCGAATTTTCTCTCTTTCTCTACCTTATGAGAGATTGTATTGTACTTGGGTACCTTATCATGCCTAGTTTTTGGGACCTATTTTCTTTGTATTCACTTAAGTTTGTGGTGTGGGAAAAGAGGATCTAGGGTCTACATCACACCTTTCTACTTATATCACTTCGAGGAACACAAAAATGATCATAAAAGACCACTTAGCTACTATCCTCAAGGAAGAGCCAAAATAGATGATCATGGTTTTGGCCCCCTTTTGGGTGGTTTTGATTTTGTTGATTAGGAATTGAACTAATTTAATTTTGTAAATGTAAACTAGGTCAACTATACAACTACAAAAAAATGATATAAATACAAAATAACACATAATTGTGAAGCAAAAATTGAGAACAAAAAAATAGAAGGCAAAGACATAGGAACCTGGCATTCAAATTTGAGCACAAACTATTTGGTTAGGGGCATGGGTGCAATAGATTGAGAATGATGATTTATGGAATCTCTGAACATGTAGCAATGAGTTAAAGTCTACAGGTGCTTCCCTCTCAAACTCAACTTCAAAACTTCATCTGTTGATGAATCATTACTCTTGCCCTAATTCAATGAACGAATATGCTTGAATACTTGATCTTGATCTTAGGTCTTCAATCTTATCCAAATCCACTTTAGATCTGCAATGTGCAAGGAAAAGAGGAGAGAAAGGGTTTTTCCATATAGGGTTTTTCCTAAGTCAAACCCCATTTTGGTGTTTCCACCTCCACAACGGCTATGATGTTGGATAAAAAAATTGATAAATCACAAGTGTTGCAACTTACCACTTAGACTTGCTTTCCTTGATGGAATGAAGTCATGTTACACATCTCATGCAAAGAGAATTTGGTGCTTGATTGAAGGTCTCACAAGTGTTAGTACTCACAAAAAAATAAACATAAAAGATGAAAAAATCTTACATGATGCATTACTAACAAGGATCTTGACTGATGAAAGTGTTATAAAATGATACTTATTCTATTCTTGAATTTCCTTGATTTATTTTTAGGATTCTCAATTGCTCAAAATTTCATTAGGTGTTCAAATGGTGAAAAAGACATATTTATATGCATTTCTTCATTTCCCACAATAATTAGTTTTAAAAATTGAAAAATGAATTTAAATTTATAAATATAAAAATACCTACAATAAAATATTAAAAATTGGGCCAAAATACGATGGTCAAGGAAAAGGGTTCCCTAGACTAGACCTATTTTGGAATTTAAGTTTTTGTTAAATAAATAAAATTTTAATTCCCAATTTTATCTTGATTTTTTGAAAATGATAATGAAACAGATAAATAATAAGCATAATAATTAGGTCCAAAAATTTAAGGGGGAGCCAAACATAGTGTTCAATTACAAAGGTCAATAATTTAAGATGCTACATTTAGCCCCCACTTTAGTGAGAGTGCAAAATTATGCTCATTCTCACACTAAAGTAAGGAGGAGTCAAGAAGGGTTCTTTCATCAACACATTGGAGAATTAAGATGACATTGAATCTAAGGGATGCACTATCCCCCAAGCTTAAGATCCTACTACAACAATGTAGAGATAAAGGAACACACACACGAGGTGCAATGTAACAAGAGAGACATGAAACATACTCAATGAAGACCTAAAAGCATACACAATGAATACACAAAGCATACACAA
Source organism: Sequoia sempervirens (assembly GCA_007258455.2). NCBI lineage: Eukaryota > Viridiplantae > Streptophyta > Pinopsida > Cupressales > Cupressaceae > Sequoia > Sequoia sempervirens. The sequence goes on along the minus strand of VDFB02391013.1, from coordinate 151,016 downwards.
TTAATACACAAAAAATACAAGAAAATACATGAGGAATACAAAGAATACATGAAGCAAACACACAAAAGACACAAAGAAAACACATCAAAAGCATAATTCAATCAAGAATGCAAACTTTAATTAAAAACTTGATATGCATAAAATAATACATAAACACAATGTTAGTATGCTAAAGGATTCGAGTCAGTAAGGTAAGGAGACCTCAATATGAAAGTTTGTCTCAATACCAAATGTCATCCATCAAATGTAAAATGTTATAAGTGATGGTTCCCTCATAAGGCTAGCAAGTTGTGTTAGATCACTTATGAGCTACATAGATCCACTGACTAGCAAGTTGTGTAATGCTAGGTGTCCATACAAAATGATGGGTCTTACAAGGCTATAAATTTGTGTTATGCTAGTTTACTCATAAGACACATGGATCTATTGGCTAGCAAGCTATATTATGCTAGGTGTCCATGTAAAAATTGCTCAGTTTCACATACTAGAGCAAGCTCTATTATGCTAGATTTATGGACTGTTTTTCCAATCACGCCTCAGGGAGAGCATAACATCACATGGGACAATTTAATGTATTAGGGGATGAATCACCTCAGGATGTGCATAAAAGTTTAACGTCATAGGGGAAAAGTCACCTTAGGGGGTGCATAAAATTTTAACATCATAGGGGATGAATCACATTAGGGGGTACACACAAGTTTAAAATTACAAGGGATGAATTGGTAACCACGCCTTAGGGGGTGTTATAAACAACACCACCACAAAGGGGGTACACAAATAAAATGACAACCACACCTTAGGGGGTATTATGCACAATACCACCACTAAAAGAACACATGAATTAATTGAAAGGCCATACCTTAGGGGGTATCATGCATAATACCTATAACATATGAAAAAGGGAACCCTAAGTCTAGGGTATAAACCTAGGGTTGCTTTTTGGTCCTTTTTCAAAGGTAAATTAGAATACAAATCAACGAGGTGAATATATTGACTTTCAACCATGAAGGTGAGTCAATCAGACTTGGATCTACATCCTTAGGGCCTTGGAAATGGATTGAAATTGATTTTCCTTGATTAACCTAATTAGATTATGTGACCTAATACATAAAATGAAAGATCCCAAAAAATAGTAGACTGAAACAACAATTTGTAGGCAGATCTAGAAAGTGCAAGAGACTGTGTACTTGTCCTAAAAAGTTGGTTCAAAGATGAATAGGAGGACTGGGATACCTAGGGGCGTATGGGTCTCTAATAGGGTTTCTTTCTTAGCTTTTGGGGTCCTCTAATGATAGATATGAGCTTCTGATTTCCATTTTCAAATTTGTTAGAATGTTGTCAGATAATTTTGTAGGCGAGTTTTCGTGGCTTGACAAGATTTAGGGCTTTGAATGCAACAATGAACAACTTGTCTTCAATATTTCTTTGATCCTTTTCAAACCTACAACTTGCACATTCAAAGAGAGGGAAGTGTTGGTCCATTTAGGGGCTCACCTTAGTCAAACCCAGTGTAAGTGTTTCCACTCAATGATAAATGGATAATTGGATAGGAAGGAATGATGAAATTACAAAGCGTTGCAACTCACCACCTTCAATGACTTCCTTGAAGAATTGAAGTCATGCACATCACCTCAAGGTCTTGGATCTTGCTTGCTTGATTTTCTTGAATGCTTTTGAGACGTACAAAAGGGGTTAGCCTTCACAAAACAATGATAAAATGACACATAGAATTTGACATGATGCTTGGATCTTGAATTGCTGCAATAAATCACTGAAATGCTGCTCTTGACTTGCTCTTGAAAATAGTATTTTCTAGTTAATTATGGTACTAGTTTTAAAATGGTGAAATAACTAGGTATTTATAGGCATTTATTCAATTTTTGCAAATTAGATTCCAAAAGTGGACATTTGAAATTTCAATGTTAAAATACTAACACCGACATGCCCAAAATTGGGTCCTAGGTAAGAAGGGGGATCCATATGCTGGCGTATGGGTCTTGGCCCTAATTTTTAGGACATTAAGTTTCAAGGACAACATATGAGTTGGATGCATTTATTCAATGCTTGAAATTTATTGAAAAGTGGTTCAAATGGGCTATAAAATGCATAATTTTAGAAAATTACGGACTCAGTTAGGATCATAAATCTAGGGGGAGCAAAACATAGTGAAATTATCAAGGGTTACAATTTATGACACTATATTTATCCCCCACTTTAGTGAGAGTATGAACTTACACCCAGAATCACACTAAAGTAGAAAATATATGTCAAAAGGGGTTCAATTGTCTAAATTTTGAAGATATAGGATAATAATGAATCTAGGGAGATGGCCAAGCCCCTAGGATCTAAGATCCCATGACAAACCAAGATAATCATAAAGGAAAACATATATGTATGAAATTTGGCAAGACAATACACAAACATACAATGTCAAAAAACACAAAGCATACACATGACACGATGAAACATAAAGATAACAACAAAATGAAAAAAAACATGATGTAGACATGATGTAAACACGAAGAAGACACACAAAAACACAATTTTACTACTAAAATATTTGAGTTGGTAAGGAAAAGAGAACTTAGTCTTAAATCATCTCAAATACCAAATGCCATCCATTGAATAAATGTTAGCTCACATGTGGACTAAAAAGTTGTGTTATGCCACATCACTCATGAAACACATGGCTCCACTGGAAAGCAAGGTGTGTTCTGCTGGGTGGCCATGTTAAAATGCGTTCATGACTCGCACCATAAAAAAGGTTCAATATTTGCTAGGTGAATCACAAATCGGAAGGCACACGAGCTAGTGAAGTCCGATATTCACTAGGTGATCCCCAAAGACAAGGTAGTAAAATGAGAAACAAACTAGGTCTAGTGAGGACCACTTTTCACTAGGTGTGTACCCATAACAACCATACCAACAGTTATACTCCCTGATAACTCTAATAAGGTGCTACAAAATGATCAAAATGTTATGTCAATGCCACACTAAGTTTAACTCCTGTGAACAAAGTGGAGAAAAAATGCCAAACTCACCTTAGGTGGCACATAAAGTTTAATGTCTCAGGGGATGAATAAAACTCACCTTAGGGGGTGCACAAACGAAAAATAGAATAAGGCCAAAACAAATAAGGAGTGTTATAACAACACCACCACAAAAGGTGACTTACAAAAATAACAAAGGGGATTTGCTCAATACATGAAAGGTCCCACCTTAGAGGATATCACCCATGAAATTGTTGCAAGTATGAGCAAGTTTGGTGGTGTTTTCATTAATGTTGTCATTGATGTCAACACTGTTTAGTATGTTGCATATTGTACATGTATAGACGAGATGATGGTAAAATGTTGTGAGTACATGGAGCTATCTTTTTAGTGTTGTAGATGTGTTGTGTTGGTGAGTTTCCAAGTGCTTTTGAGAAAATTAAATAAAGAAGTGAAGTCTGAATGTTGAAAGTGTTTAGAATGTGCTCCAGTATGTGCTCGGCATTTCTCCTGTGTTGATCCTATGCTTATGTGGATCTGAAGGATTGTTAATGAGGATTTAGTGGTGATATCTCTTGAGTTTTAGCTTCTGGTGTCATGGTGTGTTAGAGTTACGTTCACCGGTATGTGAACTGCTCTAGAAAAGTTGATCTTCTGTGGCCTTGGAGAACTAGTTTTGCTCCCCAGTTCTCTAATGCTTTGTTTCAAATCTTGCGGATCTGGGATATGTCTTGTGAAGTTCTTTTCCATGCTTTGGTAAAGAAGGTTGAAGTTTGGTAATGTGGAAGTCATGTTTCTTTATTCTAGTACAGGTTTGCATATTTTGGATGATCTGGTAAAAGGTATTCAGTGTATAAAGTATGCTGTTTTGCTGTGGACATATCTGAAGAATTCTAAGATGAAGTCTCATGCATATTGAAGCGTGTTGAGGTGTCCACGTGTCATCTTCTTGTTGGGAAGAATGTGCATCAATTTTCTCTTGTGTTTTCATTAGGTTTGGCCTACCTGGTGTTTACACTTCATTCGAAGAATAAAATTTAATTGAAGAAGCGTGTAGAAGTTTCAAGAAAATAATTTTATTGGTCCACTCTTATTCCTTTCCACCGTAGGAATTTTGAGTTGCCAACCTAATTTGAATTTATGAAATGGGTTGTTTTGTGGCCGACCTTGGTAAATGCTTCTAAGGTTGAGAATGGTATAAAAGAAAGTTGAATTGTGAAGAGTTGTATGACAGTGTGATGCAAAGTGACAAAAGTAAGCCACAAATCATAAGAGTAGAAGTGTGTGTGTGAGTTGTGTTGAATACAGTGAGATAAGGGTTTCTGTAATCCTGCGAATGTGCTTTAATTGCAGTGGTGGATCTTTTTGTTCTCTTTTGTATCTATAGGCAGTGAGCCTCCCTGTTGGACAGTGAGTCCTGTTTATAGGCAACGAGCCTTTGTATTTGGACAGCGAGTCCTGTTTTGGGCAGTGAGCCTTTGTATTCAGTTTATAATCTTTATATTGTGAGTTAACCCTCACCATGGTTTTTCCCTTATTGGGTTTTCCACGTAAAAAATTGTTGTTCATTGTGTTGATTTATTTTCTGTTATTTGTGTTTCATGCTCATATTTAATAACAAAATAGTGTGGTTGAAGAATTGATAAGTGATAAAGTTTTTAGTTGAACTTGTGTGACAACTGATTCACCCCCCCTCTCAGTTGTCCTGTGCCTGTTTAACAAAAATCACCACCAAGAGAGGAATAGTCATGGAAAAATAAATTCACGACTTAGGGTATACTAGCCATAACATTACCACCAAGGGGAATGTAATATGCCAAGAAAGGTCACACTGTTATGGGACATCGAACCTAATATCACCACAAAAGAAATACTAACATAGATCAAGAAGGCCAAACTTTGATTAACAAAGTCACATTTCCTAGGAGATATATGCTATCATCACTAAGAAGGGGCCGTTTCTTATGCAAACAATGAGCGGGGGACTATATGCCTCCCCTTAAAATGTTAGTGTGCTTGCTACACTAACATTTTAAGGAGATAAAGAGGGATTCCTTACTAGAAGGATTGCTACTAGCAGAAGGCTACCTAATCCCTTGCCCCCAAGTGTAGGGACAAAAAGAAGCCCAAGATGGATGATCATATGATACTCCTTGTTCAATTAAATATGATTTCATAAATCCAAGTTTATACCCCCATGCATGGTAGTGAGCTTTGTGTGATACTACAACTACCACATGACAAGGAGAAACAACTAATGCTATTGATTAAGTGAAAGTATTTTTGATGGTTTTGTTATTTGTGAAGGACAATAGCCAAGACCTTTTGTTGTTTCTTGCATATTGGGTTCTACAGGGACACAAATACCTCGTTCTTTTGCACCACATCCTTTTCCATTATATCCAAGTTGTTTTAAAAGTTCATAACCTCTCCCATGAATTGCTTCCATTGCTTTCAAAGAAGGTGGCTTTTCATGATCATATTCATCATAAGTGGATGTGTAATTTGTGTTTTCTTCTTTTCTAGAAGTTGTAGATTTAGATGCTTTTGATGTCTCAATAATAGATTGTGTTGATATCATTGTGTCTTCTTTCTCTTTTCCTGATTTGGATTGCATAATCTTGTATTCTCCCATGAATGTAGGTGTAAAATCTAATGATTCCCAATCATCAACTAGCAAATTTGTCATGGATGAAAGGTATTCATATTTTTCCTCAATTTGTAAATGTTCCACTTTTGTAGTTAGTGTCAATGTGCTAAGAGGATTCACCATTCCTCTTTCAGTTTGTAAAAAATTTTTTAGACTTAGGATCAACTTTTATCATGTAAAACTTATTTTTGTATATGTATTTCATTGAGCGATGAAGTGTTGAAGGCACTCCATTCATTTCCTAAATACATGGTCTACCCAAGAGAGGATTATATGAAAGATCTTGGGCATGACATGGATGGGAGTTTACAAAACAACCTTCCAAATTTAATAGGTAACGTTATCACACCAAGCAGTTTGCTTTCCACATTATTAAAACCTTTTATTGGAAAATCAACAGGTTGAATTCAATTTTTTTCCACTCCAATTTTATCCAAAAGATTTACACTACAAAAATTAATCCCTGAACCATTGTCAATAAGGGTACATCTAATCCCAACCCTATTAATAATAGCCATTATCATTAAATAATCATTTTGTCTTTACATTTCCAAAGGAGGTAATTCACAATGTCCAAATTAGGTGAATTCATATTCTAAATCAAAGTTGCCACATAATTTGGTTGTGCACTAGGAGGGATACCAATGTTTTTCAAAACATTTTGAAGCATGCCATGGTAAGTAGGTGATGTTTGAATCAAATCCCACAAGGATATCTTAATAGGAGTGTTATGAAGTTTCTCAACAAGATAAAATTCTTTACCACTACACTGTTGGATATTAGGTGCAAGGGGGAGGTATGGTTGAGGAAATGGAATGGATGTTGGGGTTTGTTTTGGTTGCTTATTATTTCTAGTTTTATATGTGTGAGGTATAGTATGATTGTAGACACTTAAAAATGACCTAGGCCTGCAAGCTTTGTTTTTACCACTTTCGTCCTAGAATAATTATGACATTTAATTATGTCTTTGGTCCACATTCGACTATTGATTAAATAATTCATAATTATTTAATTAATTCATGTCCTTTTATTCTTCATGATTATTAAATAAATAAAACTTATTTATTTATTAAATACGTCATTAATTATCTAAGTCTTCCCCTCAACTAGGTTTTTTTCATAGCAATTACAACAATTATTGTCTTTATTTGATCAAGTCTTAGCATGTTTAGGCATTGGCCATCATAGTCATAGTCATAGGCATTAGGCATATCTAAAATCCTTCAAAGCTTGGTGTAGGACATAGACATCTATTTGTAGATTGCTCACACGACGAATCTGAGGGAAAAACATCAACCAACAAGCAAGAAGGTACTATGGAGGTAATCATGGAGAATTCAATTTACAGGTATAACTGTTTAATTGTTTAATTTCCTTTGTACTCGATAGGTCTTTGGGTTTCTCTATCATTCATTGATTTATTGCTAACACCCTCTAATCAAAACCTAAAAGAAATCCTCAGTTACATTGGTGAACCTGACTCTTTTTTTCTTGTTATTTCCGTACGGTTTTTTGTGTGTTTTCTATTTTCTGAAGGTACAAGTACGGAGCGACACAACTATTTAAATTGTGACGCATCTGATGTGTTGCGACGCATTCAAAAGCCCCAACACCGCAATCGCTTTGTCACGGCGCAATCGTGATTGGGAAAGCCACAGTTGAATTACCGAGCCGCATCTGATACGTATCGCGACGCAATCGCTCTGTCGCGACGCATTTGTCTGGTAAAAATTTCTGGTGATTTTCATTCAGTTTTTTTTGTTGGGTTTTCTGTGTACTTTCTATTCTGGTTATTTTTTGCATTCTGTCTAGCATAGGATTTCTGTTACTAATTAGGATTTGCAACTTGTTGGAGGTTACTTTTTGAGGGTCAAAGGAAAACATTAAAACTACTAACGGATTGTCTTGCAGGTTCGACCGTCAAAGACCAAACATAAAAAAAATGTGCTTGCATTTTTATTAGTGTAACACACATTTTATTTTGGTGCAATTAAAACGAACCTCTGTTTACTATGTTTGAATGTGTTTGCAAAATGGTAGGTGAGTATGCTCTCACCTTGTGAAAGCTTGGTGATCAGAAAACCAGACCCGTTTTTATCTGTTTTTACCTGACGATTTGGTATATCGAAGTATCCTCTCCCCTTGCGCATTCATACGATCTTGGGTGTAAGAGAAACGGTTACCAACTCTAGAAATTGGGACTGCCTGGGGATTTCATCACCCCAACGCGACTCAAACCGGCAACGGAGCTAAAGCCAAGCTACCCCCGACCGGTATATAAATGTGAATCTTAAGGGAAAACCTAAGATTACGAGTGCGGATGTGTCATACGGACAGAGTTGTACTCCCTTAAACCCTGTTGAGCTTAACCTCTTCAGGCTGGAGTGCCACCTTATTGGTGATTAATCTCTTGCCCCATGTATGGCCACTCGAACGGGGGTCCCAAACTAAAAACCTTTGTGTAGTAAGCCAAAAACCTTCTATTTGCTAGCGCAACACCGGTCGGTGTGAAGGCATCCACACTTTCACAGTTTGTAGTAGAGGTGATCAACCTACCATGAGAGTTTCATGGGGGTTGGAAGCTTGGCTGGCCTAAGAAGAGAGTGCACTATAAGGGGGAGCCCGTGCAACCAAGCTTCTGAATTCACACGCTACAAATATGTGGTTGGGAAAACCCGCGTGGAATCTAGTGAATATTGTCCTAGCCTAACCTAGGATTGTGCTTATCTGATGTGCGATTGGTTACATTCAAAACATTGTGCTTGTCAAGTGCTTTATGGATTCATCACATTTACAGTTCTAAACAAAACATTCAATATCAGACAGAATAATTTTTCCATCAAAATGACAAGAAACTCATTTTTCACAAACTGTGTCGCATTTGACAAACCGCATTCGAGTTTCTGATTCGTAATCGCTCTGTTAAGCCGCATTCAAAATTTCAAACACCGCATATGCATGCATCACGATGCAACTGTCTGTCACCGAGACGCATCTGCTAAACTGAGTCACATTTGTTAGTTCCCGAGTCGCATTTGCTCACCCTGAGCCACATTCGCGACACAATTGAAACCTCAAACGACGCATTCGCCTGTCACAATTAAAAACTTCATACAAATTCAAATCTGAAGTCTTCATCTTCTCAATCATTTGTCAAACACTGTTTCCAAGGAGATTCTGTCAGAAACCAAGTTTGAAATTGCTCAAAGTTTTGACCATTAGTTTGCATTTATCACCATAGGTTTCATCCTTCATTCTTCTTAAGATTGCATACATTAGGCATTAGGTTGTCTCTAGGTTTACATTTTGCATACTTAGGATTAGGCAAATCTCAGCACAATTTGCAACATCATTGCTTTCGAAACTAGGCTCTCTTGGACTAAGTTATCAAACCCGTTTTTTTAGTCATTGTCCTCTTTTGTGAGATTTTCCAACTCAAAAGTCTAGTTAGGAAAATTCACTAGTCATTTTGACCTTGTCACCTTGTCATTTTCAACAAAGTCCTCTAGTAACCGAAATTGAAAACAAAGATTGAGCTTAGAAGTGCTTAGGTACCCTTGTCTTAAATTACATTATAAGTCTACACATTGCATTTTATATTCCTAGAAAAAATTCAAAAACATTAGTTGTCCTAGTCATCATTTTGAACTTAGACCTTGCATAGTGTCATCATTACATTTAGTTGTCATTTTCATTTGAGCAATCTCATTTATGGTGGAAACTAGACTCCAAAAAAAATAATGACAAATGGAAAACTTTGGACAAGATTTCAATCCCAACCTCGATAATAACACTTATGACACAAACCAACATTGGACTTTTTCTGACCCATTTCACAATATGAACATGCAATCTTCCATGAACATGCCATCTTCATCACAAAACAGTTCTGAACCATTGATACAAAGAGACCAAAATGAACGAGTATATGCAGAAGACTTAGAAGTTGCAGCGCAAAATCCTGATATAGTCTCCTTTGTAGAAAACTCAGTCTTACACGACCCTCAAAGGTATCTAGCCATGCTTTTGGACCAAGGGGCCAAGTTACCACGCGACTTTGACATAAATAATTTGCCACCTCCATCCGTCTACCCTCACCATCAACATTCACTTGACATAAATCCTATCAGTAATTCACAACAAACGTCCACTTATCACCCTTATCCTAACCTTGACAAGGGAAGCCAATTGTCCACTAGTCCATTCCAAACCTCCACGTCATGTTCTGACTCTTCACCTATCAATCCCGTCCAAGTCTACATGCCTTATCAACCATCTAATAACTCATGTCAAGTCCCCACATCATACCATATCGATCCAGCCCAAGTCTCCACATCCCATTTTAGTCAACCTTACTCCAATCCAGTCCAGGTCCCTATGTCATATCCTATGTCATTACCAACTAATACAGTCGAAGTCTCCATGTCATATCCTATGTTGTCACCAACTAGTCCAGTCCAAGTCCCCAATCCTTCCCATACCAATCTAGTCCAAGACTCCATGACATATCCAGTCCAAGACTTCATGTCCTATCCTTGTCCCTCACATGCTAGTCCAGTCCAAGTCCCCATGTCCTATCCTAGTCCTTCATATACTAGTCCAGTCCAAGTTCCCATGTCCTATCCTAGTCCTTTGTCCATTAATCCTTTTCAAGTCACCCCCTCACAAGCCACATCTAGTCATGAAAATTCTATCATAGTCCAAAGTCACATCCCATCGTCTACACTTGAAGATACATGTCAAAATGAAAGTCCAAAGCATGACCTTATAATGTCACCCTCATGCAAGAACAAGGTAGTCCATCCCATGACCCTATATTAAACTCCATGCATGAAGTCCTTCAAGACAATCATGACATCCAAAGCACACCTCTCCTTGACAACGACTCTATTTTTGACTGTATCATCCACGACAACCCCATCTTTGACCAAGACCCTACCATTGACGAAGAAGTCTAAATCCATGACAACCCCATCTTGGACCAAGACCCTACCATGGACCAAGAAATCCAAAATGATCCACTCCTTGACCTTTAGGCCATTTATGATCAAACACTTGACGACCCTATACAAGCCTCGACTATTGACCCTTTCCAAACTGAGACACTTGCCTCCATGGGACACATAGACGATATTCCTCCAGAACAAGAATCTTCCACTAGGGACATGCTTGCATATGATCAAGTTACAGCTAAAATCATTGGACTCTATGACTCTAAACATAATGATGGCTTCGACATTGCCTTGGAAGCACCAACAGAATCATCTGAACCTGACATGTCACACGATCAGACCAAAGGTATCAGTCAGGAATATGTCCAACAAGAAAATGAAGCTAAGACACTTTATCAACTAGGGTCATCTATCTTTGTTAGAGCAGGCTTTCTTGCAGAAGCAAATATTACAAGTGACAGTATCCACATACCTAATGATGGGTTAGCATCTTGCTTTCAAAACAACAAATACCCCATCGCAAATAGAATCTGTCAAAGCATGCAATATCAAGGCAAAGGACTAGGCATACATGAGCAAGGCATTCTAGAACCAATACAGCTTCAGGAAAATTACAAACATCAAGGTCTTGGCTATTCCTCAGTTAGTAAATCAAACGATGTCAGTGGTACCTCCTCGATACTGGGGGAAACTTTGTCAGATACAAACGTCAAAATGGAGTCCATGAGAAATCCTTGTCATAAGACTGCTGCCAACACCCCCTCCACCCACACCATGAACCATCATTCCATCATAAATAAACCTTCCTTTTGGAACCAACAAAAACAAAAGTCATACAAATCAAAAGATCAAAATCAAATGTCAAAGGCCATTGAATCAAACAAAATGACAAGTGGACAAATGAAATTAAAATGGATCCCAAAAAAAGATGGATCAAACAAAGATACCAAGTCAAATACAAAAGTCAATCACAATGTGGAGCCACAAGACAAGAGGACTCCCACATATAACAAATGTCCACCTCCTTCAAAATGGTCATCAATCAAGGCATATAAAAGTGTTGGTTCCAAACACCATCCCTCCAAAATTTGTCATCCACCATCCCAAGTTTGGAAAATAAAAAGTCATTCATCCAAACGTCCAAACAATCTTTCCACGTCTACCATCATTCGTCATAACCCTACATCTCGTATAAAGTCCAATGATCCCACGTCACAAATCTCTCACATCTTGGCAGCAACTCTTTACCACAAGGACTCTCATGGCACTTTATCACGATGTGCATATTTTGATAAGGCCAACTCTAGTATCAGAAAGGACCACAATGACATCGATCAGTTGTATACAAGCGCTACGATCCTGACAAGACAACTACTTCAGACAAGACATTATTGGCATATCATGGCACCAGTCTCTACATGGGCATCGTAAGTGAATTTAGAATAGGCAGTGGTCATCTAAAGCATCCAGGCTATCCACAAAATTAGAAATACAAAAATAAAAATAAAAATGAAAAATGATAAAAATCGTCACCCTGATGAAAACCTGGAAAACAGGCATCTTGGTGACACCAAAAAAATCAAGAAGTCAAGAAAATAGTAAAGAGAAAAATTTCATCCAATGGTGAAAACCTGACAAACAGGCGCCCTGGATAAGTACCATGATGAAAATCTAGCAAACAGGCGTCATGTGTAAAATAAATCATCTATGTGGAATTTTATACTTGGGGGCAAGTCGTCTCATTTTTCCATGCCTTCCTCATGACATTGACGTCCATCTAAGGCCTATCATTTCCATGGATTTTTCCCACTTACCTTGGTCTTGACATAAAACTGGCACACATAAATCATGCTTTGGGAAAACTCTTGACATGTCTATCCTTCGGTCATACACGATTCACGAAACATCATGTCATTGATAGTCATAGTCTTATTGTCCTTATACGACATAGTCCTTGAAAATCATATGACAATTCCATTAGTCTCATGTCTCCCATCTTTTACCAAGGCCACCCTCTCATCCTTTCAAGTATGTCACCTATCTTGGCTTTCCCTTGTCAAACGGTCTAAGGATAATCATCATCCCATCTAGTCTTAACCAAGTCATTCCAAATGCAACGAGTCTAATCCATACAAGAACATTATCCAAAATTTTACTTGATTGCATTCTTGGCCCGGCTGTAGACCTCCATACTTTCGTCACATTATCGTCATCGTCCTCATGTTGTTTCGGGATGCGTCCTTCCCACGTCAAACAACATTGTCATCACCTGTCAATTGGTATTCAACTTGACTAGGGGCACAATCATGTTTGTCCTTGAATTCTCATGTGTAGGAATCAGTCATATGCATTTGTCACAATCCTCTTAAACGTCAAAATCCAAAAAAATCATAAAATGACAAAAAGACAAAAACATCATAAAATGTCCTGAAGAAAGACCTAAAAATCATAAAACGTCCTAAAGAAAAACACAAAAACATCCAAATCAATGTCAAAATCCTAAAAATGGAGTCAAAGTCAGTCATGTTAGTCAATCCATGTCATTGTCGAACTACGTTGTCTCTGCGCATTTGCTACGTAGGCAAGGCCATCAGTTGATGAGTCCCCGAGACATTAGGTCAGTCCTTTTAGGTTGGTCCAAATAAAATCATGGCATTTGTCACAATTGTCACATCGGTCAAATAAGTCAAACATAGTCAAAATCAGACACAAGACGGTCATTCAAAATGCCAATGTCAAAATTGGTCAAAATTAGACAGTACAGTCCAATCAATCATACAGTCAACATCAATTAGCTTGCCAAAACATATTAGTCAAAACAATGTCAGTCTCGTCACTCTTTGGTCCTCTTCAAGATGTGTCCTTCTCGGATTTAGACCTCGTCAAAATTTCCTTTTCCTTTTTCAGGATGTGTCCTTCCTGACAATAGGCCCCGTCACACTGTCAACACCATCAAATTGGCAAAACTCTTAAACTATCAAAACTATCAAACTGGCGAGAAATCAATCTTTGGCAAATTAACATTGGCAAACAAAATTACATGGCTGTTAATCTTTCTAGTCTTTCTTGTCTTATCTTTTGACTACCTTGGCTATTTTGTCTTATATTTTTATTGTCTTTTCTTTTGGTCATGTTACTAGCTACCTCGAGGATGTCCCCATGAAGGATTTAGAGGTGCGATGACATCTCCTAGCCTATTTTATTTTCTTTGACTGCTGTCTGTGGATTGTCTCGACAAAAAGACTGGGGCAACTTGCCCTTAGTATGAGTTAGGACATTCCTTGTCTGTGACTATCTGTTTTTCAAATGGATGACCTTGCACACCTTGGTCTACGCCATATCATGGTGTTTGTTGTCCATTTGTGTCATTTTACCCCAATGATGATTAAGAGCAATAAATATTAAAGTCCTATGGCAATGTTTTGAAGGATTTGGTCTAGGAACTAACATGCATCTCCCTTTAGTCTTGTCATCTTCTCTCACCCATCTCATATAGGCATTGCATCCATATCATCATCCATATCTTTTGCACTAAAATTCCTTTGTCTCTTCATATTCTAGTCTTCTCGTCCATTTCGAGAGCACACCCATGTTCTTGGAATCCATCGTCCTCTCGAGGGGCATACCGCTACCCTCCTCATCGTTCTTCCTCATCTTATTTTGCACTTGGGGCATGGCTTTGACTTATTTTCTTTGTCACAACGCGACGACATTATGACAAAGAGGGGAAAAATGTAGACTTAAAAATGACCTAGGCCTGCAAGCTCTATTTTTACCACTTTCGTCCTAGAATAATTATGACATTTAATTATGTCTTGGTCCACATTCGACTATTGATTAAATAATTCATAATTATTTAATTAATTCATGTCCTTTATTCTTCATGATTATTAAATAAATAAATCTTATTTATTTATTAAATATGTCATTAATTATCTAAGTCTTCCCCTAATTAAATAAATTTCTGAATTTATTTAATTACCCTTCTTCAGTCATTTCTTCCTGATTATTAAATAAATAAGTTTTATTTATTTATTTAATATGTCACTAACTGTCATAATTAAATGAACTAATTTATTTATTTAATTAATTAGTCTTATTCTGCTAAATTAAATAATTAAATTTAATTATTTAATTGCCAATTTGATATTCCTCTTGTTTTAAATAAATTAAATTATTTAAAATGTCATCTCATTCTTAACTGTCAGCTCATTTTGGTAAATAATCTGAAAATTGATTATTTATTATTTCACAAATTTCACATTTGGAATTAATTTAATTCCAAATTGGTAACTTTCCTCCAGAAATCAAATGATCGGGCAGGTTCTTGATCCTTCCAAAACTGATCTTTAGTCTGGTATTTATCCTATTCATTTTCGAAAATCTTTATTTTCGAAAATATTTCTTCATTTATTCTCCACCGTCGATCCGATTCTTTGAGATAATATCTTGACCATTCAATTAATGAATTAATATCTTGACCATTCAATTAATGAATTAATATCTTGACCATTCAATTAATGAATTTTCCCTAACCCTAATTAGGGATTCCCAGATTTAATCTCAACCTCTGGTTTTAGGTCTTAGTCAGAAGTCAATCTCATCCGTCCATTCAAAATGGCATTTTCTATAAAATGCCATTTTCCTCTCACTTTTCGATTACACACACACACATTTTATAAGTAGACGCATAGACACAGACACATTACATACTTATGCATTGACATCACTAGGTTTTTTTCATAGCAATTACAACAATTATTGTCTTTATTTGATCAAGTCTTAGCATGTTTAGGCATTGGCCATCATAGTCATAGGCATAGGCATTAGGCATATCTAAAATCCTTCAAAGCTTGGTGTAGGACATAGACATCTATTTGCAGATTGCTCGCACGACGAATCTGAGGGAAAAATATCAACCAGCAAGCAAGAAGGTACTATGGAGGTAATCACGGAGAATTCAATTTACAGGTATAACTATTTAATTGTTTAATTTCCTTTGTACTCGATAGGTCTTTGGGTTTCTCTGTCATTCATTGATTTATTGCTAACACCCTCTAATCAAAACCTAAAAGAAATCCTCAGTTACAATGATAACTTGGTTGCTGTGACACATGATTAGTAGTAAGTTGTTTTAAAGAGCTTAGGATATGGCCATGATGCTTAGGAGTTCCTATAATGAGAGGAATCTTAGGAGGTCCAAAATGAGTTTTTGGAGGTCCAATCATTAGAGGACTCTTAGGAGGTCCAAAATGGGTTTTAGGAGGTCCAATAATGAGAGGAATTTTAGGAGGTCTAAAAGGAGTTTTAGGAGTTCCAATAATCAAAGGAGATTTAATAGCCAATTGTGCATTCATAACCTCAATAGATTTAACTTCTTAATGATCTTCTATCGAGGGGGGATCTAATGTCACCTTAACATCTTCATTTATGTAATCCATAAATGTATAAATGATTTCATCCTTTTCTCCGAAAATATCTTACCAAGTAGGAGAGGTAGGGGGAGATAAACAAACACAATCCTTGATGGGTTTCTTTATTAGCCTATTTTTTTTACTTTCATGCATACTTTCAGACACTTTTAGATATACCTTCTAGAAAATACTCCTATATTATGCTATCTTTTCATACTTATTATGCAAACTTGGACCTAAATCATAATGATGGAAATATGGTTATGAAATAATAGTATTGCATGGTTTATATGTGAGTATGCATGAAATGTGGATGAAATTCTATGTTTTAATTATGGTAGTTATTCTTGTGCATGTGCTTTGTGAATTAACCTTTTTGTAGCCAAGGAGGAACTGTAGCACGTAGTAGTTGGAAGCTATAAATCACAACAAAAGGAAGATTGGACAACAAAACATGGGAGTTCCATATTAAGTTGATTGTGATAACTACTGTTTGAAGACACTTGATGGAGATTGAACATGCATCATTATAACAAGTTAATAAGCACTAGAAGAGAAGAACTCCTTTACTGATAGGATTTTAACAAATGTTTGTGTTTTACATGCAATCCTAGTTTATAGAGTTTTAGTTCTATTAGGATTCTTCTTTCTTTTCAGTTATGGTTTGAATAATTCAATCTTAACTATATGCTCTGATATCTAGGAGTGAAAGTTAATGATTGCAGTTAGTTATTGCTTAGAATAAGACTCCCTCGAGCTTGTATATAGTTGATGGTTGACTCCTTAAATGATTTAGTTGGTTTTTTAGTCTTTCATTATCAACTATTTTCAGTTTCAAGACATGATGGATATTCAAAATGATTTTCATTGTATACAATCTGTGAAGAAGATCTTATGTAATCTTTCATGATATGCAATGAATGAAGTAAATTCCATATGGATGCTAAAATCTATTAGTTGGATTTGGTTCCAGTTAAGTGTGAGCAACCACTTGAGCAGGTCACTCAAGGTAACTATTCTTCACTTCATTTTCTAGCTGTTTATTTCTGTTTAATAGTTGTTTTCTATTTATCATTACTTCATGAACTACATGCAAGTTGAACTAGAATCTCATACTTTTCTTATTGGTAATGAATGTTCATGAACATTCATGTAACGGTTAACCAGAAGTACTCCAAAGATTAAATTAGCTAAGTTGTTAGTTTTGATTAGTTTTGAGTTGATGCAGTAATATCTTATTAGCAGTAATTTAGTTACAGGTTAAGCTATAGGCACCGATAGCCATTAGCATTAGTTGGTTTCTTTTACTGTTTTGCAATTCTATGAGTTTTCAACAACTAAAACATCTTGAATATGATAACTTGGGTAGTTTTGAGTCTCTGAAGGCACATACAGTGCAACACCATCAAAAGTTTACAAACCTTGGGTTGACATTTTAATGTAGTCTTTGCAATTTTGAGTGGAATGTTTAGTCATATAAACCTCTGAATTGTGTAGATTCTACCAGGTTTACAATACATTAGTTTAGACTACATTTTTGGAACCATTTCTAGGGATGGTGCTATCTTCATAGACTTGTTTTATGAGCTTTTATATTTTACATTTTATTTTTAACATTAATATTGTTATATTTACTTCTTTTACAACACTAGAAGATACACTAACATTGTGCAGGAGCATTGCTATATAAAGCCATATTTCATGTATGCGGAGGCAGAGATATTCTTTGGGAAGATTCCTTTCCTCTACACGTAAAGAAGACATAGAAGAAATTGGTGAAGCCAATACTTAGAGTGAGGGTAATATTAAAGAATAAATTTCCATATCACCAACATCTACTACACTTACAGAGGGAACATACCGCACCATGGGTGATACAGTGGATGATGATCCTGAATGTGCAACGTTTGAGTTCCAAATCACTAACCAGGAAAGGGGTGCAATGTTGAAGAACATCCCTCCTTTAGCCTTACTAGTATTTTATGGGTTAATGACTGAGGACCCAGATACATTTCTATTTGAATTTGATGTCCTGTGCAAAAGTTATGACTATACTTTTGATGCTCATAGGCCCAAACTCTTCCCTACCACTCTAAAAGATGCAACCCTAAGATGGTTCATGGGATTAGGTAGGGATGTTGTTCTTGATTGGGATACCATGAAGACATTATTCTTGGATAAGTACCAAGACTATTGTAGGGGACCTGATAGGGGAAATATGACATTTTAAGAATTTCATAGAAGGAGGATGAACCACTAGAAGATTATGTGGAGAGATTCCAATTTTCCTTGAAGAAAAACCCATAAAACAAGTTGTGTGAAGAGTCCCTCAAGTTAGTATTTTTGAGGGGAGTCAATGACAACTGTATGGATGCCCTCAACCTCATTGGATAATGAGATATCTCTCAGATACCATTTCAAGACATCTGTAAGGTCTACAAGAATTATTCCAAGACCTTCACTAAAAGACCAAGAGGAGATAGGACATCCACTATTGGAAAATCATCTATAGGGGTTTCAAAGATAGAGTTAAGAAACCTATTGTTCAACATGAAGGAGGACATTATCAGCCACTTGGAAACTTAGCTAGATACTCTCCACATCAAAAGAAGCAAGAGGAAGCTGAGGCAATGCTCATTGAATACTTTCCAAGTTGTAGGCAAAGGAAATAAAACTGTAAATGCAAAACGGTGGCTAGTATCCAACAAGATAAAGTTGAAAAACCTAATTTCCAACCACTTGAAGGAGAGGACAAACAACTCTTTTATATAGCTCAGAGAAGGCCATGGAAACAAAGAAAAGGTATGCCACAATACCCTCTTAGCTTCAATTCATCATTTCCCATTGGAAATCAAAAATTTTCTTGTTGGAATTCTCAACCCTGGCCAACAAACCAAAATCCATGGCAAAATCCTCAACAATGTCCACAACCCCAAAAAAATTGGAACCAACAGCAACCAAATCCTTGGCCACAACAAAATTTCTAGGGTTCCAATTATAATCCCCAATAGATAACATAGCAAAATCAGTGACAACCTCAATGGAAAAAAGGTTAGCAATGACATCAACAAAACATGAACTATCAACAACCTATGCTTCCACCTCAACAACATAAAACTATTATGCCTCCATCAAATCCTACATCCCAGCCACCCAAGCCACCACAAATACCTACCCAAACTGCAACTAACCCTAACGATATTCCTGTTCAACAGGCTTCTACTAATGAAGCTATGCAATACCCCACTTATGAGGTAGAGGTTAGTGATGTCCACCTCAGGTCAGGAAAAAAACTTGCTGGACCTTCATCCACTCAAATTACTGAGATGGAGGATGAAGAACCTATAGGTGAAGCTTAAGAAAAAAATACCTTTAGACCTTGTTTTAAATCAGGTACACCAAACCAACTCAAGTCCAAAGCCTCCTTTTCTTGAATGCTTAGCCATTCAAAAGCATCACACATAGGCTGAGACATACCTCTTAGGTCAATTAAAAGATGTGAGCATCAAGATTACACTCATCCAAGCTATCAAAGACATCCCTATTTATACTAAAATAGTTAGGGACCTATGACTTAAGAAACTAGGAAGGAAAAGGAAGGATCCTTAGACAGTCCATGTCTTAGGAAACCTTGCATATAACATGTTAAGAAACATAACTATCCCTAAGTACATAGAACTTGGTAGTCCAGTAGTAGATGCTAAGATTAATGAGACCCTTATTAAGAACACCTTAATAGACTTGGGGGAATTCATAAATGTTATGACTAAAGAAACAATGTAGTTACTTCAGTTATCCAACCTTAGACCTACACAAACTATTTTACAATTAGTTGACAGGTCAATAATCAATCCTAAAGGAATAATTGAAGATTTAGTTATTGCATTGGACTCTTGGGAATATCCTGCTAATTTCATAGTTTTACAACCCAAGGTTAATCTTGCAGGATACCCACTCATCCTAGGCAGACCGTGGTTAGCTATAGTTGATGCATTCATAGGCTATAGGTTTGAAAATATGATAATATCTAATGGGACAATGACCATGAAATTGGTCCTCTATCCTCCAGTCCAACCTTATGTTGATATTAAGCAAACTATTTGGCCCACTTTGGATGAGGAAGATAACTATTTTTTGTAGACATTGATGACCATAGAATGCAACCATTTATTGGATGATTAGGATGAAGATGATCTCATTGCTCACATAATCCAGAATGACTGTGGCAGGATCCCGTAGCAACAAGACTGTCTCACATGGCTACAAGACCCCTTGCAAAGTATTATACTCACCAATTCCTCAAAATAAATATCTTAGATATTTCATTCCTTACTACCACAATAGTGTAGACCAATCATTCCAAGCCTTGGCCTCTCATCTATGTAAGAATCATTTAGGGAATTAGAAGTCATGCCAGGAAAATGTTGAACATAAACAATGCCTTGACAGAAGAACAACAAAATTCCCTGCACACAGTGCTACAGGCACACTCAGTGGCATATGCATGGGATTACCATGATATGAAAGGCATAGATATTGACTTATGTATGCATAGGATTTGTATCAATGATGGCTATATACCCATTAGATAGCCTCAGAGACATATGAACCTTGATATGAGAGACAGTCAAAGATGAACTTCAAAAACTCCTTGATGTAGGTTTCATCTATCCTATATCTGATAGTGAATGGGTCTCACCTTTGATAATTGTTCCTAAGAAAGGTGAAAAATGGAGATTTTGTGTAAATTATAGGGAAATGAATACAACCATTAGGAAATACCACTTTCCATTACCCTTCATAGATCAAGTACTTGATTCCTTAGCTGGGAAAAAGTATTTTTCATTCCTAGACGGTTTCAGTGGCTATAATCAGATAAAATTGCTCCAAAATATCAAGACAAAACTACATTCACATGTCCTTGGGGTACTTATGCCTACTCTATTCTACCATTTGGTTTATGCAATGCTCCAACTACTTTTCAGAGGGTAGTGCTCAACATCTTTTCTAATTATGCTCATGACTATATGTAGATATATATGGATGATTTCACCACATATGGAGAGAATTATGTAGAAGCCCTCAACAATCTAGAAAAGGTATTGAAAAGATGTAAAGAACACAACCTATCACTCAACAATGAAAAGTGATTTATGATGATGACATAGGGCATTGTTTTAGGGAACTTTATATCCAATGTAGGGATTCAGGTTGATTTGCATAAAATAGAAATTATTTCTACATTACCTATTCCACAAAAGCAAAGAGATATCAAAAGTTTCCTTGGCCATGTAGGCTAATGTAGGAGGTTTATTAAAGACTTCAGTAAGATTTCCGCACCATTTTTTGTTTTTTTGAGCAAAGACATTGAATTTGAGTGGACATTAGAATGCCAAAACTCATTTGAAGAGCTGAAGAAATCCTTGACTCAAGCACTTTTTTTGAAGGGCCCTAATTGGACCCTACCCTTTCATATACATACAAATGCTTTAGATTTTTCCATTGGAGAAATTTTGGGTTAGAAAGAGGGTAACAAAGAATATGCAATATACTACATTAGTAAGAATCTTCAAGGAGCAGAGTTGAATTACACTGTTACAGAGAATGAGACATTGGCAGTAGTGTATACTATTAATAAATTCAGGCATTACATTACTAGATATTCAATTTTTTTCCATACAAACCACATTTCTATCAAATATCTCATGAAAAAACCTGTAGTAGGAGAAAGATTGGTTAGATGGCTGCTCATTCTACAAGAATTTAACATTACCATAGTGGATAAACTTGGTAAAGCTAATATAGTGGCAAATTTTCTGTCAAGATTTCCAACACAATCAGTTGAAGGATTGGTGGATGATTTATTCCCAAATGAACACTTATTTTCTTTAAATGTACATAT
Organism: Sequoia sempervirens; assembly: GCA_007258455.2. Taxonomy (NCBI): domain Eukaryota; kingdom Viridiplantae; phylum Streptophyta; class Pinopsida; order Cupressales; family Cupressaceae; genus Sequoia; species Sequoia sempervirens. The sequence goes on along the minus strand of VDFB02391013.1, from coordinate 129,108 downwards.
TCCATGGTATGTTGACATTGCTAATTATTTAGTAATAGGGCAGATTCCAACGTAAATGTTTTCCATACTCTTGGTTATCAAGTTATTTGTTTTACACTGGCCCTGACAACATCATGAGAAGGTGCATAAGGGAAGATGAAATATTTGATATTATAAAGGATTTCCATGATGAGCCATGTGGAGGTCATTTTGCAGCAAAAAGAACAACATTTAAAATCCTCACAACTGGTTATTATTGGCCAACTTTGCATAGGGATTCTGTCAAATACACAAGGAGCTATGATAGGTGCCAAAGAATGGGTAAACCCACAAGAAGTGATGAATGCCATTGTAATCTCAGTTAACATTAACTCCTTTTGAAAAACGGTGTCTAGATTCTATTGGACTAATCTTACCTACTTCCAACAAAAAGGAATACATTCTTGTTTGCACTGATTACTTGACTAAGTGGGTAGAAGTAAAAGCCTTATAGTTTTCCAGAGATGGAAATGTGGCTAAATTTTTGTATGAGGATATATTTACTAGGTATGCAGTACCTAGAGAAATAGTCATTAATGAAGGTCCATAGTTTACTTCAGATCTCATCACCAAACTGGTTGAAGATTACCAAATTAGGCACAAGAAGTCAACATCTTACCACCCTTAAGCTAATGGTTAGGTGGAGGTTACTAATAGAGAAATTGAAAGTATTCTCACCAAGACAGTGCAACTACATAGAAAATATTGGGTTGCAAGGTTACCATAAGTGGTATTCTCACCAAGATAGTGCAACTACATAGAAAACAACAACTAGTTTTACACCCTATGAGCTAGTGTATGGTAAAACAACAGTCCTTCCAATTGAGTTTGAATATAAGAAATTAAGGAAAACAATGAAATTGGAAATAGACCTAACAATAGCTCAAAAGGAGAGGTTGCATAATTTAAATGCATTGGATGAATGTAGAATGGAAGCAATCCATCACACTGAGGTAGTACAACAACAAAGGATGAAGTGGAATGACTAGTATATCAAAACAAAGGAGTTTAATGTAGGGGACTGGGCATTGTTATATGATTCAAGGTACAAAGAATTCAAAGGGAAACTCCAATCCAAGTGGTTGGGACCCTATGAAATCAGTCAAGTCTATCTTAATGGAGTAGTCAAGTTGCACACCAATGATGTAGTTAGATTTTCTCTTTTGGTTAATGGCAACAAATTGAAGCTATATAAAAATCCATTACAAAAAGATGATTTTATTTTCTCCCCATTTCAACAATTTGGTGCTCGCAATGATCTAGATACAAGTTCAAACACACAAAGCGATATTTCAACAACACATGATATACTAGGCACTTCAAGTGACCAAGTGATTGAGCTACATAGCTCAATCCCTAAGATCACCTAGGATTAATTTATCACTTTATCTCACAAGGACACACAACACAATTATAATGATGTTTATATTTTCTCCAGAGGGACCTATTTTTATTTACACATTCAAAATGGGTATTGATTCCATAGGGACTTGTAGCATAATAGCTGTCAACATTCAGAACATGTCCTATTACTGAAGGTATCCTTTGTGTTGTTTGAAAGAAGAAACAAAAATTCAAATCACTTGGTACCACATTAACTGAAAGTTCACATGCATCTACCTCAGAATACTACATGTAATATCTATCTCTTCACAATAAGTATCTGCAACACAATTTTATAATTTCCAACTGCCAATTCAAATTTCAAATGTTTGAGCTGTCACATCACTAGCTACTATCCATCTAATCCATCCCATCAATTTGCATTTGGCACCTCACAATTCATTCTCTTGCAGTTATTTCTAGTCATATCAAATCAAAATCCAGATACATGCTTTTTAATTTACACACATGACGATCAATTATCTCTTCTAGTCGGTATGCAAGGTACACTATCATAATTACCATAGATTTATTTAAGATTTCATTATGTCTTTCATATTAATTCATGCATGCGAACTATTCATACCATTAATTTACATTATTTCAAATTTTACCACTTCCCAATCACAATGTGAAGTGAGGCCACTTCAACCATTAAGTTGGGGGAGGGTACAACTCAACTAGTTTTTTCAAAATACACCACCCAAATCAAATGCAATAGATAGATGCGACATGCAAAACCCTCCTAAAATTATATTGACTTTTTATTGATATTTCCAATTGCCAAATTTCCAGTCCTAAGAAATTGAACTAAGTCCAAACCAGAGTTGAACCTAGAACCTATTTGTGGGCTCAGATCAAGTAGACACTGAGAAGGGGAGTTGCAATTATGGTATGGCAGTAAAAGTATATGAGGAAACAACAAGAAGAAGGGTTTTGAAGGTGTGGAGTAAATTGAGCTAAATTTTCAAGACTAAATTAAACACATTGAGCAGAGAAAAGAAAGTCATAATGGGAGTGACGATATCAAGAGAGAGTTGTCATCTTATAAGCAAATTCTAGAAGATGCAATGGTTTTACCCATTTTTACCAGAGTTGGCTAGCTTGATTATTTCTTGAAAATAATAGAATATGACGATGATATGACAAGAAGGTTTACAACTACACTTGAGTATGATGAAGCAATGGTGAAGGGTGTTGGCCTCCTCTAATGGTTCAATAAATAAGCCCTTAAAGCTATAAATTAGAGATTAGATATCTGCACTAAGTAGTTATCTTGCTCATCATGAAGACGTGAACTTGAAATGGGTCAACACTATCTGTGCACTAAAACTCAATTATAGTCATCCTCATCCTATAACTAGAGAGGAAATAGTACTGAAAGTGAAATGCTTGAAAGGAATTAGCATAAGTACTGAGCATAAATCAACAACTAAACTGAATTGAAATGAATGAAAGAAACAAAAGTCTTAGAAAATAGACAAGAAGTTACTCTGTTTTCCTTGGTTGCAGGAATAGACACAGAACGAAGTTCCAATGGCTGTAGGAACAAAAAACTGCTAAGATTGTAACTAATTGCTGAATAGAAAAGTAACTACTGAACTAAATGGATGGAATTCTCACCAAGTGTGCCCCCCTGGAATGAGTCTTCCCAAAACTAACTCAGATGTAGCAAATTAAAGTATCATTTTATTCATTAAAAACATTGTTACATCATAACAACAACATGACTATATTCCTTGAAACTGAAAATGATAGTACAATATCAGAATGTCCAACTCTCTGAAGAGGAACATTTGATCATTATTTATAGAAGGAAAGCTTCTAACTAACTCTAACTAACTGGGCAGTCAACTCCAATAGACGAGGAGGATGCCATTTATTGAAAGCATGAAAAAGAGGAAGGATGTTATGCATGCACAAGATTTAGTCAAACCAATCTTTCCTCAATAAGGATCCAACATAACAACACCTCCTAAATCTACTCAACTAATAGACATGGTCATTTAAAGTTAAGTTATAACTTCCACATGAACTGGAAGTTTCCAACCATTGACCTCTTTAATGTCCATCTATTTTTGACTCTTTCAACAACCAACAGCTGGCATGAAATTATTCCACCTTGCAAGCTCCATTTATATCTGTATCTTAATCTGAACCTGCATTATAACATTAGTGTGCATAAGAAAATTGTATATCCATAATCACCTTAGAATAACATTCATTCAATCACATGTAAAATTAATATAGATATATCACATAACAGGTTAATACCATAAAAAGTTACATGGATAAGTTCATGTCCAAAGTTCATAAGTTTAGGGAAATAACATAGAAAGTATTAGTAACCAGGTGCTAAAACCCCATAGTAACAATAACAAACATATGATAAATCCTAGAAAAAATGTGTCATTATTTGGACTCATCATCTCCCCCCAACCTAATGATCTGCTAGTCCTCCAACATAGGGAACTCGATTCCTTTTCCTTACCAAAGCCTTGATCCTTTGCCTTACCAAAGCCCTGAAATCACCAATTTTTGTCTACCCTTGATCAATCCCTTCAGTTTTTGAATTTGGATCCCAATAGAATCCCTGCTTGCTTTCTAGTCTGCCCCACCTTGGCCTCTCTGCATCTACATCGTACCGATAGGTTCTGTGGTCTGGTACTAGCCACAATAGAATAGGTGGCTAAAGTATTAATGAGAGCTAATATTGTTGTTTTGTTCTCCCAAGATGTATATACTTGATGCTTCATTTGCAAGCTACATAGTAATTTTGTGGTTCAACATATTTTAACTAATCTGGAAAGTCATTCCATCTCTATGATAAATATCCCAATATTGTCTTTCCTATAGTGATAACTACCTGTTCATATTCTAGGTATGCTTCCTCCCTAGAAGGCATGATCCTCTTTTTGTACTTTGGATTGTAAAGAAGTTTGTTCCATGTGTAGAATATATTTGCAGGATTGCTTGATTCAACTCTTAGAAATAGGGGGTATGGAGCTCTTTTTCTCTGTATATTTTGAATTGTTTCCCCCAGCTGATTTCATTTTGAATCCATGACATTAATTCCCTCAAGTGAACATCCCCAATATATAGCAATGGATTCCATTCATGGTCAATGGGAACAACATAGTTGTGCAAATACAACTCACACAGTAAATTCTTAATTTTAGGAGGAGAGGATTGGTAAGCTTGGAAAAATTCTTTTGGGGTTTCAATGGAAGAGTTTAGACCATAAATGACCCTTGAGAACTTAAAAGAGAGATTATGGTCCCTTAAATGCAATGAATATACCCTTGGGGGAGTCCTACATTCCATAATTTGTGGTACTAGAGTCACCACATTGCTTACCTTTTAATGCAGTAATCTTTGCATTCTTCTCCTCAATTTCTTCATTTTTCTTATTGATCTCTTCCTGTAGCCTGAGTTTTTCTCTATTCCATTCTTCTTCTTTCTCTTGCATTTCTTTCCATAAATCCAGGGCTACTGATGCCCATGAAAAAGTAGGAGGTATGTGCTTTCCTACTAGGATCTTCCCCTGCACTGATTCCCGATGTTCAACTCACTCTACAACAACAACGAGTTCTGCCAATCCTATATTTTCCTGCCCCTTAGGAGCGTCTGCCTTCTTTCCAGGTTTCCCTCTGAGTCTATGGCTCCTTTTTGGAGGTACACCAGTAGCAAACTCAGTCAATTTTGATTTCCTTAGAGTTTTATTTTTCCCAATAGCTGTAGGATGCTCAGTTTCTTTAGTTTTCCACTTCCCAGGGCTAGGATTTACCTTTCCTGGTTTTTGCTTCTTAGCCTTCCCTTTGCTAACTTCTAATTTTCTCATTTTTGATTCCTCATTTTGAATAGCATCCCTAGTGCAAACTATGGTTTTAGGGGAAACATCGACATTGGGGTCCGAAGATGAACTATCTTCATCCGCATGCTCAGATTCAGAGGAACTAGTTTATGTTGCAGGTTCTGCTATAGGAGGGTTTGTACTAGGAATTGACCCAAAAGTTGAAGCTACAAGAGTGAATTTAATAACCCCCTCATCCTCACTAACCCTATGAGTTAGGGGTTGATCTCTAGGACCCACATTTTCTAATCTGAACTTCTTAATATTCAAAAATTCATCCCATGACATATTGGACACATCTTGCAAAGAATTTTCTATCAAAAATTTAATCAAACAATGATGGGAAACAAAATTTTCCCTACCTTTCTGTGTCTCAACAACCATGATTGTAAGAAGATTGTACAGGACATTTGGCACATTCATCCTCTTACCATGTCTCATGTGATTCAAAAGCTTGAAATGCATAGAATGAAGATAGGATTGGCGACCCTCGCAGGTAATGTATTTGATAATATAAAAAAAACTTGCTTCCATGTTTCCAACAAAGAAAGTTTTCTTGTTCCTTGTTTGTCTATAACAAGTGGAGTATCACTAGGTTCAGTGAATTCTACTCTAGCATCCCTAGAAGTAGGCTAGGGTTCTCCTTCAGCAGGAAAACCTAACACTTCAACAATCCTTTCTTTGGTGGCTATAAATTTTAATCCTTTCACCATTGCCTCACCATTAGAAATTTTTTGTGCAAATTCTAAGGCAATGTCATTATTAAAACTATTTAACTTCAAAAAGTAATCTAGCCAACCACAATTCCTGAATTCAGGCTCACAAAGTGCATCCTGTAGGATTACCTGGTGACCTGTTGGTTCACTTTTGATTAACTGACCTCCCATTGCCTCCACTCACACTCTGGAAAACGCCTCTGCAAAGACTTCTTTCCTGTAATCCTTCAACTGAAAACCCAATTTCTCTTTTGCTTCTTGCAATTCTCACCAATACTAACACTAATGTCGTATGACCTCTCAATTTTACCTTTTTATTGGCATTATAATTTTGACTAAGGTAGTAAAAAAAGACATAAAGGAGGGGTATTATCAAAGAAAATGATGACTTAATGTCATATCATGCATGCAAAACGTCACTTCAACTTTATCATTTCAATTTACTGCTATGCTGGCGCATGAAATATGATTAATGACATGTATGACACATAGGTTCACACTTCCCCCCCAACCTAAATAAAGCATGTGTCCGCACAGGCTGGAATGAAAGTATGATATAACAGGGCATACTAACAAGATTTTCTATGTGAAACATCAATATTAAAGTACATTAATCAGACAAATGCATGCAAGGTAATTAATATACATTAAGTGTTATGCAAGTACCTGAAAAGTTGGAATGTCTTTTTTGAAAAGTGTGGAAGGAAGTACCGGTCATCAGAAAAGTACGGTTGAGCTGTTAAATGAAGTGATGGAGTGATGTGGAAGAGAGAGAGGGGTTGGAGATGAATGAGAGGGTAGTTTTATTGATGGAGAAATTAATTCCCACAAAAGTGGAAATTTTTATTATGGTTGCATGCGTGCCTTTGACTAGCCAAAAGGTTGAACACTAGGTCCACTTCCTTCAGCTTTAGGAACTTCAGAGTTCTGGTATTCAATAAATTTCTGCATGAACTCCTATTTTGAGGCAGGCTTATGGTATAGCCCAAGACGATGACCATTGACTAGGAGCTTGAACCTGACAGGATCAATTGTTGTAAGCTAAACAACACCATTGGGAAAGACCTCTAGAATCTCATATGGTCCCAACCACCAGGTTTGAAGTTTGCCTAAGTTTTCTTTATACCTAGAATCATAAAGAAGTGCCTAGTCACCTGGCTAGAACTTCTTTTCTTTGATGTATTTATCATGCCATCTAACTCTTTGGTTCTGTACCATCTCAGCATGGTGGAGAGCTGATTTCCTCATCTCATCTAAGGCATTTAGTTGCATAACCCTGTCCTTTTGTGCCTTAGATATATCTATTCCAAGGTTTAGTGCTCTTCGAAGAGTTTTGTGTTCAAACTCTATAGGCATCATTGTTGTTTTTCCATATAATAGTTCAAAGGGAGTAAAACCAATGGTGGTTTTCCAAGTGATTCTATAGGCCCAGACAGCTTCTAGCAACCTATTTTCCCAATCTTTTCTATGGATTGGTACTGTTTTGGTCAGAATAGATTCTATTTCCCTATTTGTTACCTTAGATTGGCCATTGGCTTGAGGGTGATAGGGTGTAGATTTTCTATCCCTGACATTATACTCATTGACCAATGCTGTGACAAGAGTGGATGTGAAGTGAGCCCCTTGATTTGTGACTATTTCTCTAGGAACTCCATAGCATGTGAATATTTCTTCATAGAGGAATTCTGCAACTTTATTGTCCCTAGCATGTTTCATGGCTTTGACCTCAACCCATTTAGCCACATAATTAGTATAAACCAAGATGTAAAATTTGCTATTTGATTGTGGATCAATTGGGCCTACAAAATCAAGTCCCCATTTATCAAATGGTGTGATAACTACTTGAGGGTATAGAGGAATCTCATCTGATTTAGTTGGTCAGCCCATCCTTTGACACCTATCACATTTTCTAGTGTACTTGCTTGCATCCTTATGAAGTGTAGGCCAATAATACCCTGTATTGAGAATCTTCATGGCTGTTCTCTTAGCTGCAAAGTGTCCCCCACAGGGTTCATTATGGCATGCATGTAGTGTATCATAAGTTTCATCCTCTCTTATACATCTTCTCATCACATGATCCAGTCTAGTATAGAATAAACAACGTGCCATCCATGAGAATGGAAAAGTTTTTTCAATAAGAACCCTTCACACTTTTGGAGAGAAATGAGGGGGAACTCTTCTTGTGACAAAATAATTGGATATATCTTCATACCAAGGTGTGTGCACACTGATGGAGAAAAAAATTTCATCAGGAAAGGAGTCATCAATGACTTGAGTGTCCTCTGATGTGGTCAATCTGGAGAGAAAATCTGCCACAAATTTTTCCTTACCTAGCTTGTCTATAATGGTGATATCAAATTCTTGCATTAACAACAACCACCTTGCTAATCTTCTTGTAATAAATGGCTTGTTCATAAGGTATCTTATGGATGCATGGTATGTATGGACAAAGATCTGGTATCTTATGATATAATTCCTGAACTTGTTGAGAGCATAAATGACTGCCAACATCTCCTTCTTTGTCACCGTGTAGTTAAACTCAACCCCTTATAGGTTCTTGTTGACAAAGTAAATTGTATTCTCTATTGCTCCCTCTTTTTTCCCTAAGATAGCCCCTATAGCATAAACAAATGCATTTGTGTGAATATGGAAAGGAAGTCCCCAATTAGGGCCTTTGAGCATAAGAGCATGGGTTAATGTTGTTTTTAAATCAGAGAATGCTTTATCACAATCCACTATCCACTAGAACTCAACATCTTTAGTTAAATGATTATAAAGTGGTGCTTCCATCTTACTGAAGTATTTTATGAAGCACCTGTAGTATCTTGCATGGCCCATGAATCTTCTAACATCTTTTTGCTTGATAAGAATATAAAGATTGGTAATCACCTCAATTTTGGCTGGGTCCACTTGAATTCCTTTATGAGAGATATAATGGCCAAGGACCACTCATTCCTGCATCATCATAAAGTATTTCTCATTGTTCAAGGATAGATTATGATCCTCACATCTTTGAAAAACCTTTCTTAGGTTTTCTAATGCTTCTACAAAATCAGTACCATAAGTAGTTAAATCATTCATGTAGATCTCCATACAATCATGTGAAATATCTGAGAATATACTAATAACTGCTCTTTGGAAGGTTGCAAGTGCATTGCATAAACCAAATGGGAGTACTGAATATGAATAAGTCTCCCAAGGATAGGTGAAAGTTGTCTTGTCTTGATCTTCAGGTGCAATCTATATCTGATTATAACCACTGAATCCATCTAAGAAGAAAAAATACTGCTTACTTGCAAGTGAATCCAATACTTGGTCTATAAAAGGAAGGGGAAAGTGACCCTTTTTGGTGGCAGAGTTTAGTTCTCTACAGTCAACAAAAACTCTCCATTTACCTCCCTTTTTAGGCACAATTACCAAAGGGGACACCCATTGGCTGTCTGAGATAGGGTAGATAAATCCTGCATCCAATAACTTCTATAGTTCTCCTTTCACAATCTCCCTCAATGCAGGGTTGATTCTCCTTTGTGGTTTCTTTACTGGTGTGTAGTCATCTCTAATGTAGATCCTATGAGTATAGAGTTTGGGATCTAATCCTTTCATGTCATGGTAATCCCATGCAAATGCATGCTGATGCAACTTTAATAGGTTTTTCAGAGACAACTACTGCTCTTGACTAAGCTTGTTATTAATATTCAAATGTTTCCCCTCTGAAACTTGTACTTATGTGATCAACTCAATCATGGTTGTTTCACTGATGCTTGGCATTTTTAATTCATGCAGTAACAATGTATGAAGCATATCTATTACTGTAGGAAATTCAGGTGTAGGAGAAGCTAACATAAGTATCTACAATGGACATGCAGAGCTAGATTCATGAGTGGGTGGTTCTTCATGCACTTCACAATGATTCTGAATTATATGGGATAATATTTCATCCTCTTCTTGAAGCTGCATAAAAGGACTTTTGCCTATCATCATGAGTTGTGCCACTAAATTTACCTCCTCGGCCTCTTCTCCAACATGTGGCCAGATGGGGTTTTCCATATCATGGGATGGTTGAGCAGGAGGATAAAGGATAAGATTTTTAGTGCTTCTCCCATCAGAAATAGTCATGTCCCCTGACCGACATCCAATGTAAGCATATGTTGTAGCTAACCACGACCTTCCCTGAATAATGGGATACCCTCCTAACGTATCTTTAGGGGAAATGATCATGAAGTATGATGGATATTCCCAAGAGTCTAGAGTAACAACAAGGTATTCTACTATACCATCTAGTTTGACAGTGGAACTATCAACAAGCTGCAAGATAGTAGGAGTAAGTCTCAGATTCATAACATTCAGTTGCTGCAGGATATCCTTAGTCATCACATTGATAGCTGCTCCCAAGTCTATTAGAGCATTCTTTACTTAGATTCCATTTATAATGACTCCAACTACAGGACTACCTGGGTCAGTATATTTAGGAACAGTTTCTTTCCCAAGCATGATATCTTCCAACTGCCCCACCACATGAATGGTGGTGGGGTCCTTCTTTTTCCTCCCTGGCTTTTTGAGACATGCTTCCTTAATTTCCTTACTATATATGGGGACATCTTTTATGGCCTAGAACAAAGGTATCTTGACACATATGTGTTTTAATTGATCCAAAATATCAAAGGTTGTTTCTTCCTTTTCTTCCTTTTGTTTAACAACTTCTAACCTTTGAGGAAATGGTGGGTCTGGATCAGACTACCGAACTAGTTTAGGATTCTTGGGCACACTTGACTGAGCAGGGATATCAAATAAATTTTGATGCTCCTCTTCTTCCACATAAAGCTTTGTTATAATAGGAGTGGAAGGAGATGACAAAGTGGTTCCTAAACGTAGACGAATATCACTCACACTCACAACATATGCAGGAAATTGATTGAGATCTATAGAGTAAACTGGTTGTTGTTGTGGTTTGTTATTTGGGTTAGGTGTGGGTTGAGCTGGTAACTAAGTAGGTCTAGATGTACTAGCATTTGAGTTAGGAGGAGGCACTATGGCAGGATGTTGAGGCTATGGAGGTGACTACATGAAACTAGTTGCCTGGTTTGGCCATTGCTATGCTCCCCTCCATTGGGATGTTTGTTGCCAGTTTCCTTGAGGTTGCTACCAATTCCCCTGGAATTGCTGCCACTAAGGTGGAGTGTTTTGGTAATTGGTCCAAGTATTTGGAGGGTTGTTCCAAGTTTGAGGTGGATATCCTCCAAAGTTTGATGGGTATGGGGGTTGCGATTGATTATCAGATACATAAGAATTCAAATAAGGTCCACTAAAAGATAATGGGTCTGGTGGCATACCTTGTCTTGGAGTCCATGACCTTCTTTGTGAAATGTAGAAAACCTGATCATCATCACCCTGAATTGGCTTGAATTTTGGTGGAATTTTCTTGCTGTCAATGTTGGCTACCATTTTACATCTGTAGTCCTTCTTTTTCTTGTAATGAGGACAATATTCTACCAACATTGCCTCTGCCTCCTCATGTTTCTTCTTTGCTTGAAGTTTATCTAGCTGAGTGGCCATATTGTTTATGATATCTTGATTGAAATTTTCCAGCAAATGAGTGATTTCCATCCTTGAAACTCCATTAGTGGAGGATTTACCCATAGAAGATTGGTAATCTCTTCCTTTCTTTATAGTTGCCCTGGAGTAATTCTGACATATCTTCTTAATATCATCCCAGAGAACTTGGGTGATATCTCCTCCTCCTATCAAGTACAGAGGATCAATGCAATTTTCATTGATCCCTCTAAGGAAGAGAAACTTTTGAGACTCTTCATTGAGTGCATGATGTGGGGATTTCTGTAGACAAAACATGAACCTTGAAATATAGTCCTCCAAACTTTCATCCTCCTTCTGCTACATCTTGAAGATATCATCTCATCTCATATCACTACCTCTACAGTATTCTTTATACTTTTCAAGAAACTTTTCTTTTATATCATCCCAAGTATCGACAATATTCCTACCTAAGCCCATAAACCATCTTAATGCAGCTTCCTTCAAGGTAGTAGGAAAAAATTTAAGCCTATGGGCATCAGTAATGTAATCATAGCTTCTACAGAGGATATCAAATTCAAACAAGAAAGTGTCAAGGTCCTCTTTTACAAGCCCATAGAATTTAGGAAGAACTAAAGCAGGGATGTTCTTGAGGTTATCAACTTCATTTTAGTGAGTGATAGAGAATGGACAAGTTGGATGGTTAGGTCTATTTTGGCTAGCCATAATTGTTTGATGGATTATCAAAGCAAATGGATTCTCAATCCGGTTTTGGGAAACTTTCTCTTCAGAGGAAGTTTCAGAACTGGTCAAATTGGGAAATGGATCAGTGAAAGGATTTTCCTCTCCTTCTTCTTCATTTCTTGGAAAATTTTGAAACTCAACTAGCTGGTTATCAGGATTAGGGTCATTAGGAAGGAATCTCCCTAGAGAATCTCTTATCCTTCCACTATGCATGCAGTATTGACTCAGTATCAACCAAATCACACAAAGAATTGGTGAAAGAATAGTGGATCATTACTTTATTTGAATGAGGGGTATGCTAAAAACAAACTTCAAAGATACTAAAAACAAGAAAGAAACTGGAAATGACTCCAAAGAACTTCCTAGTTTGACACCATCCCCGACAATAATGCCAAAAATGTTGGCCTCCTCTAATGGTTCATTAGCTAAGCCCTTAAAGATATAACTTAGAGATTAGATATCTGCACTAAGTAGTTATCTTTCTCATCATAAAGGTTCATTTCATTATCAACCCAGGGACGTGAACTTGAAATGGGTTAGCACTTTCTATGCACTAGGACTCAATTGTAGTCATCCTTATCCTATAACTAGAGAGGAAATAGTACTGAAAGTGAAATGCTTGAAATGAATTAGCATACGTATTGAGCATATATCAACTAAACTGAACTGAAATGAATGATAGAAATAGAAGTCTCAACAAACAAACATGAAGTTACTATGTCTGCCTTGGCTGCAGGAACATACACAAGACAAAGTTCCAATGGCTATAGGAACAGACAACTACTAAGACTGCAACTAATTGCTGAATAGAAAAGTAACTACTGAACTGAATGGATGGAATTCTCACCAAGTGTGCCCCCTTGAATGAGTCTTCCCAAAACTAACTCAGATGTAGAAAATTAAAGTATCATTTTATTCATTGAAAACATTGTTACATCATGACAACAACATGATTGTATTCCTTGAAACTAAAAATGAAAGTACAATATTAGAACGTCCAAATCTCTGAAGAGGAACATCTGATCATTATTTATAGAAGGAAAGATTCTAACTAACTCTAACTAATTGGGTAGTCAACTCTAATAGACTAGGAGGATGCCATTTATTGAAAGCATGAAAAAGAGGAAGGAGGTTATGCATGCACAAGATTTAGTCAAACCAGTCTTGCCTCAATGAGGATCCAACATAGCAACACCTCCTAAAACTACTCAACTAATAGACATGGTCATTTAAAGTTAAGTTAGAGCTTCCACACAAGCTGGAAGTTTCCAACCATTGACCTCTTTAATGTCCATCTCTTTTTGACTCTTTCAACATCCTACAACTGGCATGAACTTCTTCCACCTTGCAAGCTCCATTTATATCCGCATCTTGAACCTGCATTATGACATTAGTGTGCACAAGAAAATTGTATATCCATAATCACCTTAGAATAAAATTCATTCAATCACATGTAAAATTAATATAGATATATCACATAGCAGGTTAATACCATCAAAAGTTATAGGGATAAGTTCATTTCCAAAGTTCATAAGTTTAGGGAAATAACTTAAAAAATATTAGTAACCAGGTGCTAAAACCCCATAGTAACAATAAAAAACATATGATAAATCCTAACAAAAATGAGTTATTATTTGGACTCATCAAAGGGGCTATCAATGGATGCATCTAAGGTCACCATAGCACAAGTTAATGGGTTACCTAGAACTAGGGTAGAGTTTCTAGCACGTGCAGATGTAGTTGTAGCCAGAGAGGAATTCTGTGAATGAGGAGAGGATTTGGACTCGACTTCACAAGGTACAAATAAATTCTCTCTTCCTTGGTTATGGGCTAATTGCACTTATTACATTTTCAGATATCTCACCTATGATGGTAGGAAAAATATTTTGTATATAGTACATTTTAAATTACTTAGCCACCTTCGACACAATAAGCTGGTAAATGTGTCAAATTTTCTTTATAATTTTTTGATAAGAATGGCATCAAATTATCAAAGAAAACGAAGTGAAACTTACCTTTCACACCACTATTTGATTACTTTATTGGTAAAAATAAGTTTGAGGATTCAATATCCACAAGTAAATTGGGAAGATTTTAAGGAATGCAAAGATATTAATAGTTTGTTGGATGCACCTGTGGTACCTGAGACTGTAGAGCCACATGATGAACCTGTAAGAGAAATTCCTCATATATCACCTATGACTTCACCTACTTGTATCCAAGGTGAGTATGAGGAACATAATGAGATAGAGTCTAGGTCACCTGTAATTGAGGAAATTCCGTCTTCAAAATCACAAACACCCAAGAGAAAAAGAGGCAGTGCATCCACATCCTCCACACCTTCTAAAACATAAAATTAGGAGGATGTTCAAAATAAGATGAAGGATGTTAAAAAAAGAAGGGTGTTAAAAAGGAGAAGAAGAATGTTAATAAGGAGACACCTACACCTATACATTCAAGTAGATTAAAGAGACAAGGTGTCATGAGGGGAAATATAGAGAAACCTGAAGAAGAAGAAAGGAGCAAAAAACAACAGGAGGAAGATGTCATGTTAGTAGAGACAAACTCTGAAGGGAAGGGAGATATCCATAGTAATAAAAATATACCTGTGAAAAGGAAGAGATATGTGTTAACTAATTTTGATTCAAAATCAGAAGATGTGTTTACTGCTAAGAAAACACAAAAGGAAACCCTAGACAGTTTTACTTGTGAGGAATATGAAGGGGGAGGTAATGAGCAGTTCATGGAAATAAAGGAAATGTACATAAAGGAAAGAGATGTTAGGAAGGAGCTCCAAGAAGCCTTGGATAGAATCAAACACTTGGAAGAGTTAGTACAAAGCTATGAACAAAAGGACAAGGAGAGGGAAACGAAAATATAGGAAATGGAGGAGAGATCACAAACATATGGCCATAGTACTAAGTTTGATTTATTGGCATAGTTGGCCATAACTAAGACTGGGGATGGAGAACTAGTAGTACCATATTAGAAACCTCCTTCCATCAAAAATCCAACTCACCATACGACCTTGTCACTTGATCATCAACTATGGAGAGTGATTGATGATTTTTCATAGGAAAAGGAGAAACAAAAGAAGGAAACATAAATTTTGGTTGAAGAACATGCTAAGACATTGGAAAAGAAAGAGATGGAGTTAAGTAGATCAATAGTCAGGTTGGAGGAAGTGGTAGACAAAGCTGCATAGATCATTAGATGTAGACCTCCAACAAGGACATATGCATAGTTTCTGCAAGAAATATTTCTATGTTTTTTAGGCTAATTAGTAAACAATCAGTTGGGATGAGAATTTTTTTTGAGTTTCTTAATGTTTTTGTTGATTCTACACCCAAGGAGCAAGACCAGTTGTGTGAATATTATTTACACAATTATGTGGTGCCAGATGAAATAGAGTGGAATCCTTTGATTTTTGTAGGGGATCTCTAGGTAAGGGCACTTGCATACTATTACAAATATGAACAACTCAAGGGGGAAATAATGGAAGATTACGAGGAGAGGGAGAAATCAATTGCTCTCCCCATAAGGAAAGAATCTAAAAACCTTGATGCAATTATTGATGAATGGTTGAAACTCATTGATCATAAGGGTGTAGGCAAGAAAATTATGAAACTCAGGAAAGTAGATTATGAAAGAATGTAGACATTGGCTATAGGTTTGGGACATCAATGCTATAATTACATACAAAGTAGGAGGAACAACTTAAATTTGGAATTACAGAGAAAGGAACCTCATTCCATTTATAATTTCACCACCATGCTTCAAAGGGTACACAGGTACATGACAATTGGTTTGACAAAGGGATTTACTAGGTTCCACTCACATTTCACCCACCTATGCTACTCTATCCAGTTCCACATTGGACTGGGGAGAAAGGTGAGGATTGTGAGAGAGTTGGGAATACCAAAATGAGGCAACTTGTACCTTACAAAGGTTTTTACTTGAAACAAACCCAGGGAGTTGATGTTGTTATGGACTTGAGGCAGATCACCTTGCAATATAGCCTATACCCCTCATGTTTTTCTTGATGACAAGCAAAAGTATAGTTGGGGGGGGTGATGGGTTTCTTTATTAGCCTATTTTTTGTTACTTTCATGCATACTTTCAAAAACTTTTAGATAGACCTTCCAAAAAATACTCCCATATTATACTATCTTTTCATACTTATTATGCAGACTTGGACCTAAATCATAATGATGGAAATATGGTTATTACATAATAGTATTGCATGGTTTATATGTGAGTATGGATGAAATGTGGATGAAATTCTATGTTTTAATTATGGTAGTCTTGTGCACATGCTTTGTGAATGAACCTTTTTGCAGCCAAGGAGGAACTATAACATGTAGCAGTTAGAAGTTGTAACCCACAACAAAAAGAAGTCTGGGACAACAAAGTAGAGGAGTTCCATATTAAAGTGAATGTGATAACTACTATTTGAAGACACCTGATGGAGATTGAACGTGCATCATTATAACAAGTTAATAAGCACTGGAAGAGAAGAACTCCTTTATTGATAGGATTTTGACAAATGTTTGTGTGTTTTATATGCAATCCTGTTTTATAGAGTTTCAGTTCTATTAGGATTCTTCTTTCTTTTCAGTTATGGCTTGAACAATTCAATCTTATCTATATGCTCTGATATCTAGGACTGGAAGTTAATGATTGCAGTTAGTTGTTGCTTAGAATAAGACTCCCTCGAGCTTGTATATAGATGATGGTTGAGTCCTTAGATGAGTTAGTTGGTTTTTCAGTCTTTCATTATCAATTATTTTTTAGTCTCAAGACATGATGCATATTCAAAATGATTTTCATTGAATACAATCTATGAAGAAGATCTTATGTAATCTTTCATGATATGTAATGAATGAAGTCAATTCCACATGGATGCGTAGAATCTATTAGTTAGGTTTGGTTCCAGTTAAGTGAGAACAACCACTTTAGTAGGCCACTCAAGGTAACTATTCTTCACTTCATTTTTGAGCTATTTATCTCTATTTAATAGTTGTTTTCTATTTATCCTTACTTCATGAACTACATTCAAGTTAAACTAGAATCTCATACTTTGCTTATTGGTAATGAATGTTCATGAACATGCATGCAACGATTAACCAGAAGTAATCCAGAGGTTAAATTAGCTAAGTTGTTATTTTTGATCAGTTTTGAGTTGATACAATAATATCTTATTAGCAGTAGTTCAGTTACAGGTTAAGTTGTAGACACTTGTAGCCATTAACATTAGTTTTTTTCTTTTACTATTTTTCAATTATGTGAGTTTTCATTAAGTAGAACATCTTGAATATGATAACTTGGGTAGTTTTGAGTCTCTAAAGGCACATACAGTGCAACACCATCATAGGTTTATAAACCTTGGGTTGACATTTTAATGTAGTCTTTGCAATGTTTAGTGGACTGTTCAGTCAGATAAACCTCTGAATTGTGTAGATTCTACCAAGTTTACAATACATTAGTTTAGACTCTACAATCCTCATGTCACTCAATGATTGAATTTTGTAACACCACGATATCTTCTTCACAAATAGGAGAGATATTGAGAGAAGAACAGTCATGATTTTCAATGATTGTATTTTATTTCACCAAGCTAACCTCACACATAGGAGAGATAATGGGAGAGGGATCAATGAAAAATAAAAAAAGGGAGAAATGAAATTATTCTCATATGCTTGTAACAAAAAATATTTGAAATACTTAACAAGATCTGACAATAGAACATGAATTATGACAACAAAATACTTTTGCAATGAGAACATGATGTAAACAATTGTCTTACTAAAATGCAATAATTTCTCCCAAATTTGATATAAATTAAGTAAGATGACACCCTTCTTACACATACAATAACATTGTTTTAGAATTTCAAATCAGTGGTCAACAGGCAGACACAAACCTAAAATACGGAGACAAAGATCTATGAAAAAGTTTTCTGAGCCACTCGTAGTAGGACAGAGGCACCCTAGGGTGTTTGAGTCCTATATAGGGTGTCTGAAACTTTAAAGTTTGATTGTGTAAGGCACTATTGAGGGATTCTAGGTCTACTTGCAAACATGTTTAACAGTGAATATTTTTGTAGATTTTTTTGAATTTATACCAATGTGATGCAAAATGTAAGTGTGCAACAATCTGGAAAATGATTATTTAAGATGCAATTTTGAAATCAAACAATGCAATGTTTTTCACTCTTTGAACTATATGAAAGATGCCTAAATGCATGCAATTATGAATTTTAATTCAAAAATATGCAAACACTAACAGAATGAGAAAACCAAGACATAAAATTATAAAAAAGTTGGCCAATGCTAGGGTACAAGGATAGAGGCATCCAAGGGCATCTAAGTCCTTGATAGGGGTTCTCGAAATGAAAAATTTGAATTTTTATGTTGCTATTTAAGGTTGTTGTTTCTATCTTCAAATAGGTTTGATAGTGACTGTTTTCTAGAACTTCTTCAATTTAAGACAATGTGATTCAAATGCAAGTATGCAACAATAGAGGACAATTTGGAATACAATTTTGAATGTAGATATGATCTAAATGACTGAGATAAACCATAATGCAATATATGATGCAATATCTGATGTAATTTTTTGGAACTTTTATACTTTTATGATGCAAAAATAAAACCCTAAATGAGAAATGCAAAGAATGCAATGTAAAACCTAGATCTAGGGTTTGAAAGACTTCCAATTTTAGAAGGTTTATGATGTCAAAAATTAAGGTTCACCAAAATATAACATATGAAAAAGGGAACCCTAAGTCTAGGGTATAAACCTAGGGTTTATTTTTGGTCCTTTTTCAAAGGTACATTAGAATGCAAATCAATGAGGTGAATAAATTGATTTTCAACCATGAAGGTGAGCCAATCAAACTTGGATCTACATCCTTAGGGCCTTGGAAATGGATTGGAATTGATTTGAATTGATTAAAATAATTAGACTATGTGACCTAATACATAAAATGCAATATTTTGACAAATAATAGACTAAAACAATAGTTTGCAGGTAGATCGGGAAAGTGCAGAAGACTGTGTACCTATCCTAAAAAGTTGGTTCTAAGTTGAATATGAGAACTGGGATGCCTAGGGGTGTATGAGTCACTGATAGGGTTTCTTGCTTAACTTTTTGGGTCCTCCGATGACAGATATGAGCTTCTAATTTTCATTTGCAAAGTTGTTAGAATGTTGTCGGATAATTCTATAGGTGAGTTTTTTTGGCTTGACAAGATTTAGGGCTTTGAATGCAACAACAAAAAACTTGTCTTCAATCTTTCTTCAATCCTCTTCAAACCTACAACCTACACATTCAAAGAGAGGGAAACTGTTGGGCCATTTAGGGTCTTGCCTTAGTCAAACCCTATGTAAGTGTTTCCACTTCCACAATGAAAAAGTCAATGATAAATGGATAATTGGATAGGAAGGAATGATGAAATCACAAAGTGATGCAACTCACCACCCTTCAATGACTTCCTCGAAGGACTAAAGTCATGCACATCATCTCAATGTATTGGATCTTGTTTGATTGATTTTCTTGAATTCCTTGGAGACCTACAAAAGGGGTAGCCTTCACTAAACAATGATAAAATTACACACATAGAATTTGACATGATGCTCAAGGATCTTGAATTGCTGAAATAAATCACTGAAATGTTGCTCTTGACTTGCTAATGACAATAGTATTTTCTCCTTAATTGTGGTTCTAGTTTCAAAATGGTGAAATAACTAGGTATTTATAGGCATTTATTCAATTTCCTGCAAATTAGATTCCAAAAGCCAACATTTAAAATTTGAATTTTGAATGTTAAAATGCCGACATTGACATGCCCAAAATTGGGTCTTGGCTAAGAAGGGGGACCCATATTCCCAAGGGAATATGGGTCATGGCCCCGAGTTCTAGGACATTAAGTGTTGGGGGAAACATATGAGTTGGATGAATTTATTCAATACTTGCAATTTATTGAAAAGTGGTTCAAATGGGCTATAAAATGCATAATTTTTGGAAATTATGGACTCAATTAAGCTCAATAATTTAGGGGGAGAAAAACATAGTGTGAAATTGTCAAGGGTGATAATTTATGATGCTACAATAGCACCATTAGAGGGGCACAAACATTATGTAATCTTCACTAGATTCCAAATGTATGAAAATAGATGAGGGTTATGCCCCCCTTAAAATGTTAGCATACTTATTATGCTAATATTTTAAGGAAACAAGGGGTGAAGAGGGGATCCTTAAAAAAATACATAACTCACAAGATTAATTATCCTTTCCCCCCAAGTGTATGGACAAGGAAATCATTGTGGATACTAATATTTTGCTCCTCATTGATAAAATATGGCTACACAAAATATTGTGCCTCCATGAATGGTAATGAGCAATATATAGTCATATGAATGCCACATAGCGAGGAGAAACACCACAATAAATAATTTATTACCTTATATGGATCTATCATAGTGGAATTAAGCAAGCATGAATGAATCAATTAGAGCCTAAAACACTAAGAATTCAAACAATTAAGATCATACAAACCCATACTCAATGAAATTCATTTGCAAAGAAATTAAAAGGTTTACTTTAAGAAATTGAATATAATTCAAAGCAATAAAACAATTAGAAGGTGCAAACCCTCAATCCCATTATGGATTGATGCATAATTGTTATGTGGATTGCTCAATTGAATGCATAATACATGTTGCAAAAGTTTGATATGAGAGGGTTGATTCACAAAATAGGCTCTAAAATACTCAAGGTTGGATCAAGAATTATAGAGAGTAAGGATGCTATCATGATTGCAAATGATTATTGAAGAGTAGAGGCTTTGTTTTATAGATTTTGGAAATTTTGATCAACGATCAATATTTGATCTAAGGATCAATGGATGAGAGGAAATCAAGGAGATGAGTGTGGATCAAGGAGGATCAATGGTTGAGGATTCATGAGAGCCCAAAATATCCCTTATTTCATGGAAATAGGTTGGAGATATTTTGGATTGGAGGGAAGAATTTGAATTTGAAAAATGAATATTATTTGTGCAAGTTGGAGAGTTGGAGGAAAATTAGCCAATTAAACAATTATTAAAATTATTTAATTGTGAGAATGAGGGGAATTAATATTTTTAATTAAATATTTGGGAATTATTTAATCAAGAGGGATTATTGTCATGAACATTATTTAATTAGAGGAATTAGGGTGAAAATGAGGGAAAATGATGTTAATTGGTGACATCAATATGTGTGGTATGCTTAGGACATTTTTAGGTGTCTACATTTTTCCCCTCTTTGAAGCAATGTACCTATTATGTTGTTTTGAAGACCTAATATTGCTCAATTTAAAAAAAAATCCCTTGATTTTAACTGATGCCCCACTATGGCCCAGTGGATGAAGGAATAATGGTGTGCTTCCCCCTTGAGGGATCAACCTAAAAAAATAATTTTTGGGTCAAGATCATGACAAGGTTACATGAGTAGTTTTGTTGAGAAGAGGAAAAACAATAAGTCCTAGGAAGTGTCAATATTGATCAGGATTGATGACCAAGGAAGGAAAAATAGTTGTAGGGTGAAACCCTAGGTTTTTCTAGGCATATATGTTCATTTGGGTGAATTTCAACCTCATTTGCAAACTTAGCTTCATGAATTTAGAGAGCCTTTGAGAGATTTCTGAGTTCAGATCCTATGGAGACATTGATGCTATGGTAGACACTGTTCGAGTTGTACATTGTGCAGATCAGGTCCATGAGTTCCAGTAGCTAGTTGGCTCGGGTCCCCTAGTTGTATTGCTTTAATTTTTGCTTTCATGCATTTTGAAATAACTAAATGCTAAATAGACGTTAGGAAAACAAAGGCATCAAAATTTGGTTTGATACTTCTATAACCCAATGACATGCCTTTGCAACCCAATGCAATGCCTTTGTCAAAGGCATTAGGGCTCTACATTTGCACATAGGTTTAGAAATAGGGCGACGTCTTTGCAAAAATGTGACACATATGAAATTCTTGACAATGATGCGCCTTTGCAAAAGTGTGACACCTTTGAAAAAAAGTGATGCCTTTGATTGGCAATAGTGTGATGCCTTTGTAAAAATCTCACTTTTACTTTTTTAGGAGTTTCTGACTTAGACTTTTGCAAATTTTTAGAAAATTAATGTCATGAGAATTATGCTTGAAGGCTACCCCACACCCCATACTTTCCCAAGAGTGGAGGCCAGAGGTTCTAGAGAGGATTACCAATTTTCCACATGTTGAGGTCGAGTTCCTTCATGCTCTTAGCCTATTCCATATTATGTAGATGCTAGAGATTCAGGTGCATCTAGCTTTGATCGCAAATTTTTTCAAGCATTGGCACTCAAATACTTCCTCCTTCCACTTTTCGACTGGGAGGCCAACATCACCCTAGAGGATGTGGCATATTCTACACATTCTGATCCATGGCGAGTGTGTTGTCCATGAGCCATACCTAGGATTTGAGGTTCTTGAGTGAGTCTTTATGGATGAGAAAATTCAACTTGAGGGGGCATAGGTGGACTTGAGAGAGTATGTTGTCACTGTTAGCGACATTACCATCATGGTTGCTAGACTGATCTTTAGTGCTTGACATGCACTCAGAGAGATGATCCTGGAGGATGGAGTTTGGTTTTCTTGGGGTTTGTTCATCCTTGCACACCTGTACCATGATATGCACTAGGTCATATATAAAGGAGCTACTATATTGTCAAAAGGCATGAATTTTCTTCATATTTGGGCATGGGAGCACATCGTAGTGCTTAGACCTGCTCATGATCTACATCAAGATGTTGGAGATCCCTTCATATTAAGATATTATGGGATGTTGACTCACCACCACATGGGAGAGTTGACCTATTGGAGGAGAGTTATTGAAAACATGCCAAAGTTCACATGGAGACCATGGGTAGATGTTGAGGCTTGGGATGATGATGAGCATCTCCCTTACTGTTGATAGACTAGGTGGCTCATCGGTCACACCCCTCAAACCCTAGAGAAGTATCTCCTAAACAGGGTGATGAGACAGTTCAGGGAGAGGCAAACAATACCCAAAGATGATTATGTTGCCATTTTTTCTCACACAGTCAAAGAGATAGTAGAGTGGGGGGCTGTACTAGTAGTTCATACAACCATAGTAGATTTTGACCATCTTGCTCTAGTTCCACAGGTGTATGTAGATGGTGATGACAATCAAGAGATAACCATAGAGTATGGCACTTGGTTTGTGACACATAGACCTTTCCAATTCATAGATCCAAATGGTAGGGATGTCGGTGGTAGGAGACACGGGGATGAGTCTGGTAGACAATGCCAATAGCAACAAAGAGTCGAGGGAGAGGCACCCCAATCAGAGGACTAAGGATAGAGTCAGGGACCACAAGGTCCACCACAAGGAATACCACCACAGGGACCACCACAAGGTCCACAAGGACACCGAAAAAAATAGACAACAATTGTTGTAGGTGTTCCAAATTAGAGACTTCAAAATGAACTCTAAGAGAGGGGCCAAACATGTTGAGAGCATAATGATTTCCAAGTCGAGCGAGATCAGGAACACCAAGGGAATGATGGTTTTTAACAGGAGAGAGGTCTCAGGATAACTTTCCCAAGTACAAAAAGAGAGATCAACTCCATATAGAGTGTGATTAGATTCAAACACAGTTATATGTAGAGACTACACACAAGAAGCAAGTAGAGATACAACTAGCTTAGGAGACAACTCAAAGGAAGAAGCTAGAGGCTTTCGCACAGGCCCAAGGGTAGGTTATTCCACTTTCTCAGTATACATAGGCCATCCGTGAGGCCACATATTATAGGACCTTGTAACATATGTTAGTGCCAAAACATAGGCGACATCCTAACTACCCACACAAAAGTTCTTTAGGTTCGAGTAAATCAAAGGGTGGATCAGTTGGTCAACCTTCATAGGGACCACCTATGGGACCACCTCTAGAGTAGTCTCCTCCCAATTGAGAGGATCTAGGGAGCTCGGGATAGCACTACTTTATATATAGCCATATTTTTGTATCCATATTGTTGATGTAGATAGGTTCTCATATTGTATACACATTCATCAACTATGGATAGCCTCATGTATATTTTGATTTATATTACATACATATGATATGTATCATGATAGTCACTTTTTGATAAATATGAGATGAATGATGATTATGTAACCATGTCATGGTGTTATTATATGCTTATGATCTTTTATTATGTACGATGTATGATTATGCTGTGATGTATGCCATGATTATGGATGCAAATGTTATGAGATGTTATTTCATGTTTCCATGATGTAATGATGTGATATATATTTATTATGCTTATGATATGACATGTATGGTGCTAATGATCTGTGGATGCATGATGTATGTCATTGATGATGTAATCATGATTTCTTTTTGTATTTTCATATGACTATATCATGAGTATGCATGATGGATGATATGATGAGATGGTATTGATGGTTTATGGATGCAGGGTGGATGCATATATTTTTGGTATGTCATGATAGTTTGTTAGAAATGTAGAATAAATGATAAAATGTTGATGAATGTAGAATAAATGATGATTTTGATCAAGATACCAATGAACCTATGATTATTCTGAGATTTTATTGGATATGTGATGAAATAGGATAGATGATTTTTCTTTTTTTTTAGATTATGCCACATAATATAAAGAAAACCTTATTTTATATAGCAAGTAGAAACGATGCATCAAGGTATGAAGAACCAAGGTGATGCTATATCTATCGCATGGACTTTGATTCTGTAAATAGATAGGAGTATCCTCATTCATACCTGGCATACAAATACCTTGTTTTGATCATGTGAGGGAATGAAGCCATCGAAGTAAGGAGACCAATACACAAAAGGTATGAAGAACCTGATATGCACTAGCTATTGTATTACTTGAGACCATCCCCTTCACACACAAGGCAAGCATTTTACAAGGTCATATTACAAGAACATCCAACAAGCATTGTAGATGAAAGAAATGTAAAATGCTCCATCATGTACCCTTCTACAAATACCAAGATATTGAAGATCAGGGCAGTTTTGAGTGAGTGATGTAATTGAGATATAAAGATAAAACCAAAAGAAAAGATCAAGATAAAAAATTATCAATGCCATCATATCTCTTGCTAGAGAGAGTTGTTTTAGTTGATATATGGAATGGTGTCTATTGTAGACACAATATATCTGTTAAGACATGCATTAGATGTTGATTGTTTCTAAATGTTTAGGCTGTTGATAGGAAGGTTAACCGACATGTTTGAAAATGATCAAGACTTATGATTTTGAGTGAAAGTTTGTTTTGCTAAGTGTTGTACCTACTTTTGTTTGTTTTACCAAAGGTGAGGATGACGACAGGTTTCTTATGGGATACCAATTTATTGTAGATGAAAGTGAAATGGGATGGATAATTTTTTTGTGTCTTTTCAAATGCTTTTAATGTTTTTGATCTTTTGAGGATGTTTTGAGGCTATTTTTGGAATTTTGGGCTTTCTAAGTTTATTTTTGGCATTTTAAAATTTTTGAATGTTTTTGAGGCTTTCAACATGTTAGGATTGAGAGAACAAGACCTAAGGGATATACCTATTCCTCGAGGGATAATTAGAGATGGCATTGCCTATGTGAATACACAAAGGCTTAACATAGTTTGATTACTTGGACTTGGATTAACACATGATGGCTAATGATGTTTTTGGGTTTTTTAATATTTTATGGATGTTTAAAGTTTTGATGTTATTTGATTTTTTTTGAGGATTTTGAAGTTATTTGGATGTTTTTGGGATTTTTTTGATGATACCTAGATCATGTTATCAGCTATAAGACATGGATCAAAATTTATTCGGAAGCAAGATGTAAGTACCTTCCCCCAGTGTCTAGCAATGTTTGGAATCCCATGAATGGATGCATAGATCAGGGTGATGGATGGATAGCTATGTGAAAGATGCCAAGGATTACCTTGTGATAGGATAACATGTTTGGATAGAGCATGGTTGCTTGAATAGTGCTATGATGAAGGATATGGTACTACATAAGATAGGATATGATCAACAACAATGACCATGTCAAGATTTCACCAAGAGGAAGATAATTTTGGATTTGGACGAGGATGGACTGGATGGGATCATGGATTTATTATGGATAAGATGGATACAATTTATTATGAAGGAGATGAGATGCTTCCAACTAGAATGGCGCACATAGATGCTAGATTCTACACAAGACATATTCACCATTACAGTTGTTTCTTCCTAACATGAAAAATGTCATTTGCCACAAATGGGTTATTTTCAACATTCATGGACATGGGAATCCTTTTTTAGAACAAGGGCTACATCATTATGGGGGTTTAAATAGTCTCTTTTATTCTCTTTTATGTTACTTATTATGAAGATGCATCATATTCTCCAAATGTCATGAGGGAGAATTTAGACCCTCTTGTTCTTTCTCCACCTCATCATTTGTCACAACTTGACATTGGTGTGGATATTTTTGAGAAGAATTTGGAGGAGCTATCATTGTCTTTGGATTATGTTCTACATCCATTTCCATGAGATTCTAAGTTGTCATCTTCTATAGTGTGGGTTGGAACACCTGACGTGATTGTGTTAGATTTTGGCATTGACATGGGGTCACTTAAGAAAAAATCAAATATGTCACATATTTTCATTTTTCCTCCCTCATCTTCCTTTCTAAAATGGGAATAAATCTTGCATATGTTCATGGTTTTGTTTCTTCTCAAGGGGAGGAATAGTGTAAGATTTGGTATAGAATAACTCTACACCAAGCTAGCCACCCAAGATATAGGAACTTCATGAAAGCACAAGAGAGATCAATATGCAATGATCAAGATTGCAATGGAGTTGATTATCCAAAAATATATTATATGAAAATTGCTAATTTACACATGAATCACTTGGTTATATAGCCAAGGTGAGAAATATGATTAAGCAAGATTATGACAAGTGTCTTAATCCTATAATGTGACAACATATCATAACTACCTAGGACACGTGTTAAAATTCAAAAGATAAGATAAGATAAGATCTAATGACAACTAACACCTTCTAGAAAGATTCCCTCCTAGGACCTAAGTAAAATTAACATGTAAATAAGTACCCCAAGTCCCCTAGAAGTGAATTAACTAGGTACAAGACTTTATCTACACCAACACACCCCCTTAAGTGCAACTTAGGGAGTAGAAAATTATTACACAAATGACACAAGGATGGGTGCTGGCTACGAGCCCATGTTAGGTACACCCATGTACAAATGAAAATGCAATGTCTCACAAACAGAGAAAAGGATAAAACCTAGTGGGACAAAACTCCTCCCCAAAAGAGATGAAAACAAAATTCTCTCAATGATGCATGAGAAGGAGAAAACTTGATGTTAGGAAAAAGACCCCCATAAGAGAGAAGAAGAAGAGAGACCATGTAACCCCCCTCAATGTTAAGTCTCTTACAATGATGGTAGAAGCTTGAAATTAAATGTTGAAGATGATCCAATAGCATAAAAATAAATTCCTCCCTTTTAGAAGAAACAAAGCCAAGATGGTATGCAGGATGTCTTCCCATTCCTGAAAGGAAGTGTAGGAAGATGGATTACAAATGATGTCTTTGAACTATGCACAAGTGTCTCCATGTTGATGCCAAAAGCTGTCACACTCCAAACAGGAATTCTAGACCACACCAATGAAGAAGAAAATCCATAATCTCCTAGAAATGATTGTAAAAAAAAATCCAAAGACAAAGTTACCTCCTCTGAAGACAAAGAATCCTACTCCAAATGTTGTCCAAAAATATCCACACTCATGTCAAACTGTAAAGAATGATCATGTAGAGAATGAACAAGAGGGTTAGAGTGTGCCCTCGAAACAATAAAACAAGGATCATCTCCATCAAAGAGAAGATGAATGCAATCAATGATGTCTCCAAAATCTGAAATGTGGGACTCACAAAACAAACCAACAATGTTTGTCAAGTACTCATCCCAAGTATCCATCTCTGGAAGATGATGAATGTCTTGTTGCACTAAATCACTAGGAGCCAAAATTGTGGCAACACAAGTATCCTCAGGTACAATAGTAGATGAAGGGGATGTAATGTCAACAAATATCACTAGATCCTTAGTAGATGAAACAATACCAAGATTCAAATGACCATACTAGATCTCCTCAAGAGTTTCCACACTAGATGCCTCAATGTGATCATTTGTCGAATCAATAGTAGGAGCAAAATGTGAGGCGTAGACTAAAGATTGGTGATCAACCTCCCCAACTGTAACTATATCTTTGCTATTCAAATCCTAGATTATGAGAAAATTTGGTGTGAGATCAACACTCTTTCCTACTCCACCATGTGTGATTTGATAGATAGAAAGGATATTGGTTGAAAATGAAGGCACACAAAGAACATCATTGAATGCTTTGTCATCCATGTCAATGGATCCCTTCCCATAAACACACATATATGTGGTGTTTTCCATCAAGATGTGTGGTGATGAGAAAGTCTCAAATGAAGAGAGCATACTCTTTGATGAAGCCATGTGATGTGAGGCTCTTGAATCGAGTATCCACCTCTCTAATTTA
The DNA here is from genome assembly GCA_007258455.2 of Sequoia sempervirens. NCBI lineage: Eukaryota > Viridiplantae > Streptophyta > Pinopsida > Cupressales > Cupressaceae > Sequoia > Sequoia sempervirens. The sequence goes on along the minus strand of VDFB02391013.1, from coordinate 100,225 downwards.
GAATCTGCAACTGCAACAAGTGTAACTTTCCCTTATGTCTATCGAACTTTGAAGAAGAAGAAGAAGATGAACCCTTTGATGATGAAGAAGAATTGATTTGAGCCTTCCTAAGAAGATGCTTCAACTCATCAATATGTTTTGAATAACATTAGTGTTCATCATGCCCCGATTTCTTGCAATATGCACATGTAGGCTTCTCCTTCTTAGATGATTCCCCTTTTGAGGGAGAGGATTTATATTCTTTATGTGACTTTTTCTTTTTCTTCTTTTGCTTCTTATCAATATTCCCTAATTTTTTTTGTACCTTAGACTCACTAGCCAACAATGCTTGTGACTTGGAAGACTTGATTAGACCCATATTAGTTAACTTCGCTTCCTCTTGAATTAGGAGATTTGCAAAGTCATCAAACTTAGGATCAATATATGATGCTCCCATATAAAGTCAATGGGTATGAAAGCTAGAAACAAACACTAAATACTCAAGACCAAGCTTGGAGAACACATTCAGAATCAATTGTAAATCCTCCTTATCAATGTTGCAAGATTTCAACTATATTATTAGTTGCTTAACTTTAGAGATGTAGTCTTGGATGTGGTCAAAACTTTTAGGATCAAGATTCATCAAATCATAATCAATATGATATCCCCTAATATTATCTATTTTACCATATAATTTCTCAAAATCCTCCCAAGCCTCTTTAGGTGTTTTGTATGATTCAACATGAAAATTCAAATCAAATGAGACTAATGAACTTATGCATCCAAGTGTTTTCTCACAATCAATCTCCCATTTTTCCAATTCTTTAGCATTAGTAGGTTTAGGAATGGTTTATTTTAGATAACCTATAAAACCCTTCCCCATGAGATAATTCCATACTAATTATAAAACCCTTCCCTATGAGATAATTCCATACCAATTTTCTCCATTTAGCATAATTATATGGAGTTAGGAGTTCAATTTGAGATTTCCCCATTGCAAGAACAAAAACCAAGAAAAAGAAAGCAATCAACCACTACAAGATTACCCCCCCAAAAAATTACTCAATCAAGAAACCCCCCAAGCAATATATGATTTGGCACTTTATACATAGTGTGATTATAGGGGCCACTTGCCAAAAACATTGAAGTGGACTTGATCTTAGTGCATATAGATTGCCAAATTTGGCCACAAGCTCAAAGTAATTTTTTTTACAAATAATGAGATCAATCTGATCACACCACTAGAAAGTACACAAAAAAATATGCACTTTAAAAAAAAATTCACCAAAAATGTTACCGTAGGAGCAAGAATGGAGCCCCAAAACTTCTAAAAATGAGAATGACTCAACAACACTTGTGAGAATCTATAATTTTTAGAAAATCTAGGCACCAAACTCAAAATCCAATTGCACCACTGTGTAGAGCACAAAACTATACCCCAAATAAAAAAAATGCTTGAAAAAAGGAGCTAGAATAACCAAGTTATGGGTGTTTGAAGTTTTCCCTCCAAAATGAAAATTGCATTAGAGAGGGGAGCGATTTTATTTTTATGGATGCTGACGTCATTGCTGACACAAAGATGATGTCAACAATACAGGTGATTAAAATTGACGCCTTCTTGCTCATCACCAAAATATTTTGCCTCTTGATGGAATATTCTTTTGACTGGAATATTCCCTGAGAATATTCTGCACTACGTAGGCTTAACAAAATCTACAAGGAATCTTGATGGAATTGGAATATTTTGTAGAAAGCGACCAACGGTTCTTTTGAAGCAACAAAATATGCCAGATGACTATCAGAATATTCCACCGATGGTGGATGTTTGGTTGGTGGTTTCGTGGGTTGCCTGTGGATGCATGACAGAGCCTGCACCAATGCAATTGCACCACGTGACACATTCTACAAGACCAAAAAATACGACGTGCAAGTATGAAGCCTGCAATGTCTATAGCTTGTAGACTTTGATTTTATTTTTATTTTTATTTTTTGAACTTTTGATTTAAATTTTTCTAAAAAAATACTTTAGAAAATGCAAAAAATATTTATTATAAATTTCTTTTCACCTTTGACAAAAAATATCTGCCAATCTGTCGATTTCTGCCACGACTATGACTGTATGACCATACAAATGACACCAAGGGGGAATTTTTTCTAAGGGCCTGGGGTAAGTGCTTGGATTTTCACAATTTGATAGTCAATCTTGGGTTTTTTGGGCCTCTTGGATGCGATGGCAGGGTCAGATTTGATCCAAAGTTCTCCAAAATTGCAACTACCTCCTGGATTTGGCAACCACTCTTCAACTTCAAATCCTCATAGATCTGGCCTTCTATGTCTGATTTAGACAAAAAAAAGGAAAATTTGACTTTCTCAAACCTTTTGAACTCAATAGTGAGCTTAGATTTGCACCAACAACCTCTAATTTGAACTTGCAATACAAATCCACAAAGAGGAAACCCCCAAATCTAGTATTTCTTTTAAGTTTTTCTAATTCTCCAGATCATCATTCAATGCAAGAGAAGAGCATACTCAACTTTTCAAGATCCACCAAGATTTGCAACCTAGATCTCTCAATAAAGACTAACAAGAAGCAATCCCACAAGCTCTGATACCATGTAAGAGTTGGTATAGAATAACTCTACACCATGCAATATTTGGTTGAAGATTATAGCCACCCAAGATCTAGGAACTTCATGAAAGCACAAGAGAGATCAATATGCAATTCTCAAGATTGCAATGGAGTTGATTATCCAAGAATATATTATATGACAATTATTAATTTACACATGGGACCACTTGGTTATATAGCCAAGGTGAGACATAGGATTAAACAAGATTATGAAAAGTGTCTTAATCCTATGCCATGTGACAACATATAATAACTACCTAGGACACATGTGTTAAAAGTTAAAAGATAAGATAAGATAAGATCTATTGACAAATAACACCTTCTAGAAAGATTCCCTCCTAAGACCTAAGTAAACTTAACATGTAAATAAGTTCCCTAAGTCCCCTAGTAATGAATTAACTAGGTACAAGAATTTATTTACACCAACAAATAGTTCTTGATGAGATTGAATCATCTTTAACATTCAATGCCAAGAATCTACCATTATTGTAGGAGACTATACTTTGAGGGGGGATGCATAGTTGCACTTATTCTCTCTTATGGGGGGATTCTTTCCTTGCATGGAGTTTTGTTCTCATCTTTTAGAGAGCACTTTTCTTTTCTATACTTTGGTGGGGATTTTTTTTCCATTAAGTTTTCTTCCTTTCTATGCTTTATGAGAGATTGTATTGTAATTGGGTACCTCATCAGGCCTAGGTGCTAGGAATTAGTTTCATTGTGCCCACCTAAGCTATGGTTAAGGGGGGTGTTAGTGTATAATTATACTTGCTTAGGAGTTCTAAATTTATCCTAGTCTTAATTTAGTGGTTACATGCCTATTTTTAGGGTATGCTAAATTTAGTTGGCTAGTTCTCTATATTTATCTCCCTATTGTGAGTTAATTATCACTTTAACTATTGTCTTGCACATTCTTTCTTTTCAATATTATAGGTAGATCATGAACTTTCTTGTCTTACGTAGCTCAATCTCTCATGGTAACATTCTACCTATAGATATTGGATATTCTTACATGGTATCAAAGTTGATGTGGTTTTTTGTAAGGATTTTTGGAAAAATAGTAGTGTGTGTGATTCTTAGGATTGCTGCTTATTGTGTGTGTGGTGTTCTTACATGCTTGTGTAGAAGGAATAATCCATACAACAATTGAAAATGGTCTATTATTTTTTATGCCTAATTCCGTGTGCTCAGAGGCTAAAGCATGACCGTCCATGTGGAAGGGTGGTTCATAGAGGTTAAGGAATGAGTTTTGTATGCACAAACTTGGCATGTTAAGGAAAAAATTGATAGATCTTGTATAGGTTTTTTTTAGAGGGATTTATTGCATGAAAAGGCTATGTAGCTTTATTTGGAGGGTCACATAGCTTATTTTTCAAAGGTTTTTTTGACCTTGGAGGCCATAACTTCAATAAAATTTGTGAGATGTGTATAAGCACAAAATGAATGGATTTGATGGAGGCTGTGAGCTATGGATTTTTTTCCATTCCTAGACATTTGTTGTATGCGGGGCATATGATTTTTACATGTGATGGATGATGGGCATCAAAATCAATTGAGGAAGAATGCTCACTATTCATAGTAGTTTAGGTTTTTCTAAATTTAGCCCACTCTAAAAGCCTCATTGGAAGGTATCTTTAAGTTTTTGTGTTCCAAATTAGGCATTCATTTTAGTGATTTTTACTTGTATATGCACTAAAAATTATCAAGTTCCCAAATCTAGGGGATTGTTCATGCACATGTACTCAACTTATAAAGTGCTCTTTTATGTATCATTCTTGGGGGATTATATATGCATTTTAGAATCATGAACTAAGATAAGTTTCCATTTTTGAGGTGTTCAAGTCATGTATTTTGATATTTAATTTCATCCTTATGTTATCAAGACAACTTTAGAGAAGTATTTTCATAGAAATAAGGGATAAAGAATCACTATCTTAAACATGATCTATTGCTCTATCTCCTTGGACTCATTCTTGGGCCAAGTGACTATGAAAAAAATAATTAATGGTTCAACAATAATGATAGTCTATGGTCTAATATGTCTTACCATTTTTAAGTATTTTTTACATCACATAGAGCACACAGAGTTCCCTTTCATTGCCTGGACCATCATCCAACAGTTGCATGGAAACTTTGGATCTTCATTTAATAATGATGTTTTCTTAGATGACTAGGTTCTTGTGGATGATACTGAGATGTATATTACCTCATCTTGTGTGGACACATCCTCATAGTATGATCAATTTACTTGGTTGACATAACTTGATACCACATATACAATACCTATTGCTACTTCAAAGTTCAAAGTTACTTCTTCAAGAGTTTTCAATAGCTCTTTGCGGTAGGGTCATTTATCTCTTCTAGATTCACTTTATTGGGACCAATTTCTACTAGACATCTCTTGTTTGTTTGTAGAGTCCCTTATTTAAAATCTAGATGAAAAAATTGAGGCTATATGCCTTCTCTTTAATGACAACTATTTTGTCCTTGCACCTATTTATACTACAAATTTCAGAGAGGCTTCATTGAGGGCTTCTAGAGATTCTTTGTAGGAGGACATATTGTGGGATTTGCATTATAGCCATATACCATGCATTGACATTACAAATCCATACATCACTTCTTTGGATCTTTCTCTTTATTTAATTCCACATGATTTTGAGAGGTCACTTGTTTTGATTATGTTTGGGATTCTTGATTTGATTGTGTCTCATTTCAACACCAACTTGAAAACATTTGAGAAATGTTTTCAAATAGGGTACATCATGAGACTTCCCACCTCACCTTGATTCCTTGAGTTGGAGTCACTTTATCATTCATTATTAGAGTTTTTTCTTCCTAAAGGGAGAAATGTCATTCACCACAAATATATCATTTCAATATTCATACATGGGAATCCTCTTTTGGCACAAGGGTTACTTCATTATGTGGGCAGTGCATGGGGTGGGTGATTTACATAGTATCTTTTATTTTCTTTAATATTACTTCGTATGAAGTTTCATCATATTCTTCAAATGTTGTGAGGGAGCATTTAGACCATCTTGTTCCTTCTCCACCTCATCATTTTTCATAGTTTGGAATTGGTGTGGAGATTTTTTAGCAGCATTTGGAGGAGCCATCCTTGTCTTTGGATTATGTTCTACATCCATTTCCCTGAGATTGTGGATTGTCATCTTCTTTAGTGTAGCCTAGAACACATGACTTGATTGTGATAGATTTTCACATCAACATGGGGAAATTTAAGTAAAACTCAAAGACATCGCACATTTCCATCTTCACTCATTTTCATTTCCAAAATGGGAATAAATACTGCATACATTCATGGTTTAGTTTCTTCCTAAGGGTATTAATTTTATTCTATGGGATTAGACCATCTTCAATATTAAGTGTAGGGCATATACCATCATTGCAAGAGACTCTTTTTTGAGGGGGGTTTCCATGGTCTCACTTCTTCTTCTCTCTTATGGGGGAATTTTTCCTCACATGGGGTTTTGATTTTATCATATTCTAGGGAGTGCTTTTATTTTCTCTCTTTTGGGGGGTGTTTTTTCCACTAAGTTTTTTCCCTTTTTGCACTTTATGAGAGATTTCATTGTACTTGGGTAACTCATCAAGCCTATTTTTTGAGAACTAGTTTCATTGTGATTACCTAAACTACGCTTAAGGGTGGTGTAAGTGTAGGAGTAAGATTTCTTAGGTGTGCACTATTCTTATCCATTTGTTATTTTTATCCTAGTCTTAATTTAGTGGTTACATGTGTAAGACTTGGCTATGGAGATAGCCACCCAAGATCTAGAGGCCAAATGGAAAGAACAATGAAAAGAGATGATCGATAAAAAGAATAAATTATATTCCTATAAAAAAATATAAACAAAAAATGAATATACAATGCGTGAGAGATCCTTGATTATATAGCCAAGGTGAGACATATGATTAGACAAGATCATGACAAGCGTCTTAATCCTATTTCAATAGACAACTAGTATCAAATGATCTGGGACACAAGAATTAAATGAAAAAAGATCAGATAAGATCTAATTCCAACTAAGAATTATAGAAAGATTCCTATGACATAAGTAAAATTAAAATGTGAATAGGATCTATTAGGTAAAATATTTAGGTAAAATACCTTATTCACACCAACACCCCCCCTTAGGTGCAACTTAGGGAGGAATAAATTAATACAAATGATGCAAAGATGATGATGGGTCCCGAATACTAGACCATGCTAGCTAACCATGTATGAATGCAATCTCTCACAAATAGAGAAAAGAATAAAGCCTAGTGGGATAAAACTCCTTCCCAAAAGAGATTGAAAACAAAATTATCTCAAGGAATAACGAGAAGGAAAATTCCTATGCAAGGAAAAACTTCCCCTCATAAGAGAGAAGAAGAAGAGAGATTATGCAACCCCCTTCTCCCCCCTTAAAGTAGAGTCTTCTATAATGATGGTAGATGCCCCATAATGAATGTTGAAGATGATCCAATACCATCTAACACCATTCCTCCCCTTAGGAAGAAATAAAACCAATAATGTATGCATGATTTCTTCCTATTCTTGAAAGGAAGATGAGAGAATAAGAATGATGTGTGATGTATTTGAATTATGCACAAGTGTCTCCATGTCGATGCTAAAAACTGACACACTCTAAACATGAATTCTAGGCCACACTAATGAGGAAAATCTAGAATTCAGTAGAGATGATTGTAGAACACTATCCAAAGACAAAGATATCTCCTTTGAAGAAAAAGAAACCATGAGATCCCACTATCATTTTGGGTACGTTATAAAAACTCATGCAAGGATATTGTCTTGTATTGTATTTCTGCTATTTTCTTGTTTTAATTAAAAACATCTCACGTATATGGAGCATGGGATTAGCCCTTTTTTATTTTATTGCTATATGAATAAATTAGTAAAGGATCATAGAGTATTATGATCCGAAACGAAAAATTCTACATACTCAAATTTAGAAATATCTATTATACAATATCATGAGCGCCACACTAATGAGGAAAATCTAGAATTCAGTAGAGATGATTGTAGAAAACTATCCAAAGACAAAGATATCTCCTTTGAAGACAAAGAAACCTCCTCTAAATGTTGCTCAAAAGTATCCACACTCATGTCACATTGTGAAGAATGAATCATATAGAGAATGAATGAGAGGGTCAAAGTGTCCCCTAACAAAAAATGAAAAAGGATCATCTCCATCAAAGATAAGATGTATGCAATCAATGGTGTCTCGCATATCTAATTTAATATGGGACTCCAAAAAAAATTCTAAAATACCTATCAAGAAGTCATCCCAAGTCACCATATTTGGAAGACAATGAATATCCTATTGCACTGAATCAAAAGAAGCCAAAACTTTGGTAACACAAGTATCATTAAATACAATAGTAGATAGAGGAGATATAATGGGAGGATTAAAAATAGATCACATGGGTGAACACCCAAGTTCAAGTAACCAAATTTATCCTCAAAATCATAATCCACACTAGAAGTGTGATAATCATCCAAAGGATCAAAGTTGTCATTAGGAACAAAGTCTGAAAAAGTGTATAGCTGAGATGCATGATCAACCATCCCAGTAGAAATGAATTCTCTTCTCTCCATGTCTCTAATAATAACTGAATCTAAAGGCGATGGTGCTGTGCGTGGTCTGGGTGCGAGCTAGGGCCCGCGCGCCCTAGCTCTTCCGTGCTTCTTGCTGCCTGTGGCTGTGTGCTGCTTCTTTGCTGCGTTCTTGGGGGGTTTTTCCTATGCTCAGGGGGGTGTGGGTTGGCTTGGGGGCCGAACCCTTGACTGGTTGTGGGAGGGTGGGTTTTTTTTCTGTGCGTTGCTACGCCTATCACTGTTTGGCGGCTGGTGTCTTGAGATCTGAGACTGGGGGTCTCTTATTGCTCCTCTCTTGGCTGGTGTGGGTGTGTTACCTTGTCCATGGAGAATCAGGGCTGTGTTTTGTCTCAGATTTCCTCTGGGGATTTGGAAATGGGTGAGCCGTCTGCTTCATTGCATGCCAATGGTGAAGATCAGATGGGTAAACCCTTATATAGAGATGGGGTCTCTTCTGCAAAAGGGACGTTTCAAATTAAAAAAGTAAACGGATGTTTGGAAAGATTTGAGGATCGACCTATTTTGGTTATTCAACCTGAGCAAGTTTCAGAAGATGTTGAGTATTGGGGTAATCATGCCCTTATTTGTAAATTTTTGGGCCTTCGTCTCTCTCTACCGGTGTTGTACTCCTGGGCTCGTCGGGTTTGGAATCCTGAAGGTGATATGGAGATTATTTTGGCAGCTAATAACTATTTTCTTGTCATCTTCTCTTGCATGTCGGATAGGAATAGGGCTTTTGAAGGAGGCCCTTATTTCTTTAACCAGGTGGGGCTTTTCATCAAGCCTTGGCACATGGGTTTCAACTCTGCTGAAGAGATCCCCTCGCGGGTACCTATGTGGGTTCGCTTGCCGAGACTACCTTTGGAATTTTGGAGGGAAGATATCCTTCATTCAATTTCAATGCTTCTTGGAAAACCTGTGGGATCGGCTACACAAACTCAAGATCGTAAGGTAATCTCTTTTGCTCGTATTTGTGTAGAAGTTGATTTAAATAATCCGCTACCAGACTCTATGGAAATCCGCATGGGATCCTCTTCTTGGATCCAACAGCTAGATTATGAGACCCTCCCTTTTAGATGCCGAATTTGTCATGAATATGGTCACTTACACCGCAAATGTCCCAAATTTAAACCCTCTCCCTTGGCTGCCTTTGGACCTTCTAGGGGGGACAAGGGGAAGGATCCTGTGCCTAATGAACCTACAGATAACGAGGGCTTTACTCAGGTTAAGGCCCGTAACAAAGGCAAGGGTAAGAAGAGAACTTGGTTGGATAGTCACAATGATGGCACTTTTAATAGATTTGATGTTCTGGAAGATTTGGCCCAGGAGGAAGGTATTCCAGTTGAGCTCTCTTCTGGGGCTAAGGGTATGCATGAAAGCCAGGATGAGGATGCAAAGAAGGTGGATCAGAGTGTTACTTCAGGGGACCTTCCGGTTGATCAGATTGCTCAGGATCTACCATCTCAGGTTCAGGATATCAGGGATCTCCAAGGGTCACAGACTCCGAAGGGAGCTGTTGTGATGATTCCTGACCCCCCTGCTACTAAGGGGGCCTCAGACTCTGTGAAGGGTAACAAAGCTCCTCCTGTTTTAGGTTTACACCAGAAATCGTTTAAAAAGGGGCCTCTTGACAAACCGTTAAGGGGTGGAAGGAAGACTGATCAAGAGAAGGTCAAGATTATTGGGGATACTTTGGTTGAGTCTGGGTCTGTGAAACCCATTGATTCCCACTTCTCCATCCCCCATAAATGATTGTTTTATCATGGAATGTGAGGGGTTTGAACAGCATCCCTAGACAAAAGGCTGTTCGTAGATTAATTGAATCTCAGTCTCCTGATGTAGTTTTTATTCAGGAAACAAAGCTTACAGTGGATGGTTTGGCTAATTGTGCTTCACATATCTGGCCTTAGGGAAATTGGCAGGGGGTGGGTGCATTGAACAATTCGGGGGGGTTGGCTTGCTTCTGGAATCCGAGGAAAGTTCTCCCATTATGGTGGATTTCTAGTCGGTCTTCTATTTCTCTGGTAGCCTCTTGTTTTGTGACTGGAGAAAGATGCCTCTTATCTAATATTTATGCTCCTACTCATCTTTCTGGTAAGTCAAATCTTTGGGCTCACATCAGTTTCATTCGGGCCTTAGACCCGTTTCTTCCATGGATTATGGCCGATGATTTTAATGCTGTTACTAGCCTGGATGAGAAACGAGGAGGGTTAGCCAAGCTGGACCCCTCGGTTGATCTTCTCAGAGATATGATTGGTTCCTTGAATCTCATTGATGTGAAGCCTTCCAATGGTGTCTTCACATGGAATAATAGGAGGTGTGGTGCTGAGGCTATCTCGGAAAGACTCGATAGATTTTTGGTTTCCTGCTACTGGATGAACAGTAGGTTGACCACCAGTTCAGAAATTCTTGATTGGAGAGGCTCCGACCATTGGCCTATAAAGCTCTCTGTCACCATGTATGGAGTCACCAAAAACCCTTCTTTCAAATTTTAGTTAATGTGGTTAAGAGATCAGTCCTTGCATGATCTTATGTTGGATTGGTGGTATGAGGGGATGCCTGCGCATGGGACGGCCATGTTTACTTTTTGTAAGAGGCTTCAACATGTGAAGTACAGGCTTAAGAGATGGAATAACCAATGTTTTGGGAACCTCCATGCTCAGAAGATGGCTGCTCAGTCCAAGTTGGATAACATCACTCGTATGATTCGAGACCAAGGGCTAACCTCTGATCTAAGTATAGCGGAGTCCTTGGCTCTTAAGGGTTTAGAAGAGTGGGAGCTTCGGGAGGAGATCTTTTGGAAGCAAAAATCTCGGGTTGATTGGCTTCAGGAAGGGGATAGGAACACTGCATTCTTTCATAATTCGGTTAAGGCTCGGAGGCAAGGGAACTCTATCTCTTCATTGGTTTCGCCTGAAGGGGCTCATCTCTCTTCTTGTGTTGATATGTCCAAGGCTGCGGTCAATTATTTTTCAAACCTCTTTTCTAGAGAGGATCTTGCAACTTGGAATGAGGAGAGGGCCATCTTGGATTGTATTCCCCACTTGGTCTCTGCTGAGATGAATGGGGCTCTCTTATGTCCTATATCGTTACCTGAATTGGAGAAAGTGGTGTTTAACATGAAAAAAGGTAAGGCTCCCGGCCCAGATGGATTTCCTATTGAGTTCTTCCAAGAGTTCTGGGAAATAATAAAGTTTGATCTCCTCGCGGTGGTTCAAGAATCTCACAAGAACAAAAAGATGCTCAAGGCCATGAATTCCACTTTCTTGGCTCTCATACCTAAGAAGGAGGGGGCTAATCAGCTGGCTCAATTTAGACCTATTGCACTTTGTAATGTTGTCTACAAGATCATCACCAAACTGATTGCGGATAGACTCAAACCTCTCCTTGGTTCTCTGATTTCTCCTGAGCAGGGGGGTTTTGTCGAAGGAAGACAAATTTTGGATGGTGTTGTGATTGCTATGGAGGCTATTCATTCTATGGCTAACTCTAAGGAGAAGGCTATGTTTATGAAACTTGACATGGCTAAAGCTTATGATCGGGTGAGCTGGGAGTTCTTACAGAAAATTCTCTTGGCTTTTGGCTTCGATGTGGAGTGGGTGAATTGGGTTCTTAGTTGTGTGACCTCATCTTCCTTCTCTGTTCTCATTAATGGGGAACCTTCAGATTTGTTTAGTGCTTCTCGGGGACTTCGGCAAGGGGATCCTTTATCTCCTTATTTATTCATTATCATGGCGGAGGGTCTGGGAAGATTCATCAAATCTCAGGTGAGGCAAGGTCTTATCCAAGGTTGGAGATGGAACAATTCTCTTCCTTCCTACTCTCATCTTCAGTTTGTGGATGATACGGCATTGATGGGCATGGCCCGAATTAGTGAGGCAGTGAACTTCAGGAGTGCCTTAGACATATATTTGAAGGCTTCAGGTCAGTGCATTAATGATGACAAGTCATCCATTTATTTCTTTAATACCCCTCGGCTTATTCAAAGCAGGATTGCTAGGATCCTTAGATTTCAGATTGGTTCTCTTCCCTTGATGTACCTTGGGATCCCTTTGGCTTTGGGATCTCAACGTAGAGATTACTGGCAGGGAATTTTGGAAAAATTCCGGAGTAAGGTTAGTCATTGGACTTTCAGATGGTTATCTACTGCTGGGAGAGTGGTTCTCCTAAAGACTGTGGTGCAATCTCTCCCCATTTACAGGTGTTGTGTGCAGGTTCCCCCTTCCTCCTTTGTGAGGGAGTTTGATGCTCTGTCTCGGCAATTCCTTTGGTCTGGCAACCTTCTCTCCTCGAAGTGGAGTTTAGTCAAGTGGGAGTGTGTCTGCAGGCCGAAGCATGCTGGGGGTCTTGGTCTTAGGTCTATGGCTCTTGTTGTCACGGCCTTGGCGGCCAAGTTATACTGGAGATGGTGCAACAATCAGGATCATGACTGGGCCAGGATTCTTGCTCACAAGTATCTTCCTGGTGCTGATAGCCTTGATGTGTCGCGTCTTGCTTTGTTGGGTAAAGGTTCTTGTATTTGGGATACCCTTAAGAAGGGCGCTCAGTTGATTAAGGAGGGTCTCTTTTGGATTTGTAATAGAGGCTCTGATGTGCTATTTTGGCAGGACTCTTGGGATGGCCACCCTCCCATTCTTTCTAGTTTCCCTCAGCTTTGGCCTTTGTGCCATACTTTTTCTGAGGCGGGTTGGACTAAGGTGGAGCATTTTAAAACTGTCAAGCGAATTGGTCAGGCGATGGTGGCTTGTTGGAAGGACCCGAAGGAGTGGCCCATGGGTGGTTCAGAGGAGGATCGTGCTATTCTTATTAGAGTTTTGGAGGGCAGGCTCTGCAGCTCCCTTAATGAGAGGGATGTTTTGGCTTGGAGTCCGAGCCCAAAAGGCAAATTTTTAGTTGCTCAAGGCTATGCTATGCTTGACAAGAATTTACATGGTCCCACTGAGGTGCACTGGTGGAAGAAGGTTTGGGATAACTTTTCTTGGCCCAAATGTAATTTCTTCTTATGGTTGGTTGCTCAGAAGAAGTGCCTCACTTGGGATAATCTACGCAAGCGCGGCTTTCAGGGACCATCTATCTGCTTCCTTTGTTCACACAGTGAGGAATGTACCTCTCACTTGTTCTTCCTTTGCCCTTTTTCTAAAGAGATATGGCATAGATGGTGGGAGGCTTGGCGTCATGGCTGTATTCATGCTACCTCCCTAATTGAATTTTGGGAGTGTCTTGGCAGGTCTCCTGCTAAGACTTCTTTCTTGCAGGTGGCTTGGTCTATTGGGCCTGTTTTGATTCTTTGGAACCTTTGGCTGGAGAGGAACCGTAGAGTTTTTTGTGGTTCTAAAGTGGGAAGTTTGCAATTGTGGAAGAAGATAATTAGTAGGCTTCAGGAGACTATTTCAGCTAAGTGCGATATGACTGATAATATTGATCAGGGTGATCTTGCTGTTGTGCGGAACTTGAACCTGGGAGATAATACAAGGGGAAACAGTGCTGGGAGAAGACCCCGTCATGCTAGGCAACGGGTCTGTCGAGAAGGGAGGTGGTCACCTCCCCCTGAGGGGGTCCTTAAGATTAATACTGATGGTTCGTCCCGTGGAAACCCTGGTCATGCTGGGGTCGGGGGTATTGGCAGAGGTAATGATGGTGGTGCGATTTTTTTCTTTTCTATTTACAAGGGTCAGCACTCTAATAATCTGATGGAGGCCCTTGCTATTAAGATTGCCATTGAGCGTGGTTGCTCTTTAGGTTGGAGGAGGATCATTTGTGAGTCTGATTCTCAGATTGTGGTGGATATGCTAAACAACCATAGGTTGGATGATGTTAGTTGGCAGTTAGCCTCTGTTGTCAGACAGATTTTGAGTCTTTGCAGTCCCTTGGTTTCTGTCTCCTTTTGTCACATCCCTAGAGAATGGAACAGAGTGGCTGATTGTCTGGCGAAGTGGGCCTCTGAGAATGTGGATGGCTGGGATATTAGTGGAAGGGAGGAGTTACCTTCCGATTATCATGAGACGTTAGAGAGGTTATTAGTGGAAGATAGGAATATGTAATGGGGTGGTTGGTTTTTCTGGTGGTGGTCTTGGTTGGTGGGCCTCTGGCCTTTGCTTTGTACTTCGGTTTTGATTGAATAAAATTTTTACCCCTTTCTTTAAAAAAAAAATAATAACTGAATCAGGAGTGAATTTCACAATCTTCCTTGCTTTAGAATGAGTGATTTGATAGATGGAAAGGATTTTTTTTCAAGTTCCCATACATACAAGATATCATTGAAGGTGCCATCCCCAATATCAATAGACCCCCTCCCTATTATATTCACATAAGTATGATTTACCATCAAAATAGGTGGCATGACATAAGGCTCAAAAGAAGAGAACATAGATTGTGAAGATTCCATATGATGAGAATCTTCTAAATCTAGAAGCCATCTCCGTGATATATGACCTATAGAAGCACAAAGAGCTTGTCCTTTGTTCTTACTTGTCCCAATAGTACAAATCTTTTTCTTATCAAATTATGTGTGTTTGGAAGAAGTTGAAGTAGACATTCTAGAAGGTAAACTGATTTTGTTCTTCACAAGAAAATGTTTCAATTCATCAAGGTCCTTCTCATAACAATAATGTTCTTCATGTCCATCCTTCTTGAAATATGCACAAGTAGGATTCTCCTTCTTAGATGATTCCCCTTTAGAAGAGGAATTTTTTATGTTCTTCTATGGTTCATTAGATGTGGATTGTGTGTTCTTCTTGGGCTTGTTCTTTTTCCTCTCTTTTCCACTTAAAGATTTCTCATCCTTTGCAATCAAGGCTTGAGATTTTGAAGACTTAAAAGCACCAATTTGAATAAGATTATCTTGCTCCCTAGTGAGTTACATAGTAAAATCCTCATAAGAATATTGCATTTTAAACTCACTCCCAAAGGCATTCTTTGTAGCATAGAAAGTAGACACAAGCATTGGATATTTAGATCCTAGCTTTGAAAGAACACTTAACACCAATTATGTATGTAATTTCCAATTTTAGAATCCTTCAAATGTGTTCTTAATGACGCAAATTTGGTGATGAGGTCCTGTATGTTGTCAAAATGACATGGATTGAGATTTATTAATTTATTCTCTAACAAATATCCTTGAATTTCATCTGTTTTCCCAAATAATTTTGACAATGCACTCCACATAGCCATGGATGTATCTAAGTGCTCAATGTGAAACAATAACTCAAAAGAGACATACAAACACAAATGGTCAATGAATTCTTCACAACTATTCAACCACTTATTCTTTTTAGCTTCATCATCTTTTGGTTCACCATCAAGCCCATGAACTATCCTATACAACCTCTTAACTCTTAGCAATTTGTTCATTTCATATTTCCATTTAGGATATTTGAAAGGTGTTAGAAGTGGAATTGAAGATTTCTCCATGATGAAACAAGAAGGAAAATATAAATCAAAATGAATGCAACCACAACCACAAGAAGGTTCCCCCCAAATTCGATCAATCAAAGAACCCCCCTAGAAATATATGAGCTTGGCATTTATAATTAGTGTGATTACAGACGCCACTAGTCAAAAACAACAAAGTGGTCTTGAGCTTGGTACATGCAAATACCAAATTTGGTCACAAAATTAAAGTACATTTTTTTACAAATTGAGATCAATCTAATCACACCACTACAAAGTACACAAAAAATATTCACTTAAAAAATT
The DNA here is from genome assembly GCA_007258455.2 of Sequoia sempervirens. NCBI lineage: Eukaryota > Viridiplantae > Streptophyta > Pinopsida > Cupressales > Cupressaceae > Sequoia > Sequoia sempervirens. The sequence goes on along the minus strand of VDFB02391013.1, from coordinate 84,305 downwards.
TGCACCCAAAAATATTACTGTAGGAGTAAGAACGAAGCCCCGAAAGTTCCCAAAATGAGAATGGCTCTGCAATGTTCACCTATTATAATTTAAAATTTCTAAAAAATTAGACATCAAAATAAAAAACCTTATGCACCATTGTGAAGAGCATGAAATTCTACCTCAAACAAAAACAAACATTGCTAAAAAATGGAGGTATTGAGCCTGAGTTATGAGCCTTTGAAGACCAAGTGCAAAAAAACTCCCATCCTTGAGAGAGGTAGGTTGGAGGGGTGAGTTGATTATGTCATGTTAACATCAACATAGGAGATCACCAAAATGTACCCAAATTCATTGGAATATTCTTCTCCCCGAAATTGCCATCAATTTTTAGAAAACCATAGTTTTTCCTACAAAACCACCCTCCATACTTGTGAAACCGCACAAGGGTGGAAGTGATTTTGCAATTGAGTGGTGGATTATTTGTTGAGATTCTTTGTCGGTTGGCTTTACATCTGTTGGTGATAGGTTGTTGGTGTTGTGGGGGTCACACCTACCACACGACATGCTCTAGTAGTGATAGCAAGGGTGCACGCCATGTGGTGGCCCTAACATTGTCTGGGTTACCACAAGTAATTTGCGATACTTTTCGCGCTTGCAAAATATATTTTTTGCAGAGTTATTCATTTATTTAATATAAATATGAATTTTTGAAAATAAAAATATTTTTTTCTCTCTACATACCTACAATTGTGTAGACGGTGATGCCAACTTGCAATAATGAGGATGGGATTGTACAATTGCACAAACAATGGTACGATCAAGGAGGATGATTTTTTTCTTTGGGGGTTGAGACAAGTGCTTAGATTTCAACGAATTGACAATCGATCTTAGGGTTCTTGGGCCTTTTGGACACGATGGTAGGGTTTGTTTTGACCTAAAATGCTCCAAAATTACAACTACCTACCAAATTTGGCAACCACTTTTCAACTTCAAACCCTCATAGATCTAACCTCACATATCTAATTTGGATGAAACAAAAGGAAAAAATGACCTTATTGAACACCCTAAACTCAATGGTGAGCTCATATTTATACCAACAAGCTCCAAAATCAACCTGCAATACAAAGACACAAAGACAACCCCCCCAAAATTTGGTATTTCTATCAAGTTTTTCTAATTATCCAGATCAATATTAGATGCAAGAGAAGAGCATACTCAACTTTTCAATATCTACCAATATCTCTCAAAAAGACTAACCAAAGGCACCCAACTTTCTATGGTATCATGTAAGAGTTGGCTATGGAGATAACCACCCAAGATCTAGAGGCCAAATAGAAAGCAAAATGAAAATAGAAGATCAATATGACAAGAATAAATTATATTCCTATCAAGAAATGCACACACAAATGAATATACAATATATGAGAGACCCTTGGTTATATAGCCAAGGTGAGACATAGGATTAAACAAGATCATGTGACAAGTGTCTTAATCCTATCTCATGAGACAACTAATATTAAATGACCTAGGACACAAGAATTAAATGACAAAAGATAATATCTAATGCCAGCTAAGACTTCTATAAAGATTCCTAGGACCTAAGTAAACTTAACATGTGAATAGGACATACTAGGTAAACTAGTTAGGTAAAATACCTTATTCACACCAACACCATGCCTATTTTTAAGCTCACCTATTTTTAGGGTCCACTAAATTTAGCTAGCTAATTCTCTATATGCATCTTCCTATTGTGAGTTAATTATCACTTCAACTATTTTCTTGCATAATTTGTGTTTTCAATCTAACGAGTAAAGTGTGCACTTGTTTGTCTTGTGTGGCTCAATCTTTTGTACCGCCATTCTTCCCATAAATCTTGGCTAATATTACAACTCATATGCAAGTCTTGAAGTAGGGGTAGAATGTAAAGGTGAAAAGTTTATACCTTGCATTTCCCCCTCCATTTGGGCTCCCTTTGGCTCCTTTGCCCCAAATGCAATTGCTAGCATATAATGACATATTTCTACACAAATGTTAGAAAATGACTTGAGCATTAACTAAACTTGTCTCCATGCATCTCAAACGTTTGCATCTAATATGCATTCTTCCCATACTCTATATTAGTTGAATCCACATGTGTAGTTCTAAACCTAATTTACAACTATAACTCCAATTTCAACCCTCAAAATTTCAAATTCAATTTTAATTGTGGGAACAAATCAACCCCTTTCCAAATATTGTCAACTTGAAATGCAAAATTTTCAAATTTGCAAGTTAGGTTATTATATAAAATTACAAACCCCAATTCATTCGAATCACCTAGGATTTATCTAGGAAGTATTTACCAAGAGCTCAATTGTACATCACATCATCATTACAAAACCATAACAAACGTTTGCCTTAATAAGGAGTGAATATGCATTTGCACGGTTACTTAAAGTGTCTTTAAAATAGTCAAACAAATGTGGAATCAATCTAAGTGCGTGACTAAGGTAAAGGAAGGGGATCAAGTCACCTCCTGCACTTAGCACAACAAACTCTACTAAAGTTTATTAACAACTTCATGTTCAAAAAAAGGTCAACAAAATATTGTACAAATTAGGTCATTGGTTCAAATATAAAGTAGAAGGTTAAATCTGCAAAACAATCAAATTCATATATGTGAGGATCAAATTTGTAGCTATAAGACCCAAAACAAAGCACTACAAATTTATAATATGCCAAGAGGCGTCTAACACATATTTGATTGTTAGATATATAAAAAAATTACAAATTATTAGCTATATCAACATATCTTTCATCAATTTCTAAAATTAAATACACTTATCATCTTTATTAATTTTTGTACTTGTTTATAATTCCATATTCACTTATATATCTAGATATTTATATTTATTATTTATTTACATTTATTTAACCTATAAGATTAAAGATGGATAATTCTATTTCTTTACAAAAAGTTGTTGCCCATTACCACACAATCCAAAAAGAAGGGGTAGTGGTGAGAAGTTGAGGGGAAATTATGTTCATTATTATGAACTCCAAAAGGGTTACTATACTAGGCAGAATAAATCAACCTTAGCTCAAAGTTCCTTTAGGCACTCCAAAACCCACACTTCAATAAAACCGTTTAAAGGTGACGGAGGGAAACCTTCCTTTGGACTTCCTTATTGTGCACTTCGAAGCCCATTGGTTTGCTAAATTCAAAGGTATTGTCCTTTTTAAATGTTGTTTTACCTGGGAAGTAGTAAAAATACCGAAATCTCTTCTCTCAATATACTTGATTTAATTTGATGTGCTAAATGCATGGATTGTGTAACAACGATATTTGTGGTGATTGAAATTTCAGTCAGATAATATATTAAATTATCTTTTTATATTCTACAGTCCAAGCTGCAGTATTCCATGAACATTTTTAGAACGTTGTCAAGCACCTAAATTCCATTAACAGTGATTAACTTTTCCTTATCATCTGGGTGCTTGGTTGCCAGGTGCGATGTATCCATTTAAGCCAAATGACCAACAGTTTTTATAGAACAGTCATACAAAGGATACATTTAATTAAATATTACATTAACTTTCACTAATAAACATTCGTGATGTTATTTTCTGTTAGAAAATTAAGGTTTTACATTTCTTCATTTAGTGATAGATTTAATAAATAATTAGTTGGGAGTTCCAGTATGGTCTTATGGGGACCTTGGGCATCTATTTTCATGGAGCTGGAGGTCCCGTGGGAAAAAAAAAATAGTGCTATGTGATTAATTGGAATCTTTTTCTGAAAAATAGCAGCTCCCTAACTTTTAGGAGTGCAGATTTCAGCTGGTGAAATTGAGGTGGGGCTAGAAATTGCCCCTACAGCTTAGGAATTTTTTCTGCCACTTGTCTATCATCTAAAATTTTAAATTCTTATCAGAAAATAAAAATGAGAGAATTTTCATTCCTTAATTTTTGGAGTTTAAAATTTTAAGCAAAATTGCAACATTAAATCCATGAGACCAAGAACTTTAAAATATTCCTAAAAATGCTAAGCAGCATCCGCTGAGACTTTCAAGGAAGCCCCCCTCCATGGGACCTTACCCTTAATTTCCTTTAAGATAATTTAGAGAGATTGGGAAAGTTGTACAGAAATGAATGTTCTGTGAGCATTTGTACAATACATTGTAAAACCTAAATTACATTTTAATGTTCAATATGTAACAATAACTTAATTTTGTAATATTTATGTCTGCAATCATTTCTTCAACAACATCCCATACTTACAGATTAAATAGAAACTGAGAATCAATTTTATGCATTATATCGAGTTTCAGAAGTACAACTATTGAAAGTTCCTTTGGCCAGAAACCCAAACACAACATCCCATACTTGGCACGTTTTGAGAAACCCTGCAAATTACTCATAAGCATGAATAGCCAACTTTCAGGGGTTATACTGTCCATCTTTTTAAGTACCATTTTGTCTGGATCCACAAAAGGTAGGGTTCATCTATACGCAGATGGCAAACATAATGAAAGCTGTTGACATCTGTACGGTTCCAACACTAAATTCAAAGATGCTTGTTCTCTCACAGTATTTCATGGCCAATGTGCATATTCATCATGTAATAAATTCCATTACAATCGATTGTTCTTTTCTATAAAATGTCTGTTTAAAGGGTACTTGATGATGTTAAGTTCAAAGTCCTATATAGCGCAAGCAATTTTATGATCTCAAATGTATGTAAGAGACATTCCAAGTTCCTTTCAACTTATAGATGATTTGTGATTATAAAGGCATCTAAGAATAGAATAGGCTTAAATATTAGGCCAAAGATAACCAATAATAGTCCTAAGAAATACACCCATGGTTCATATTCAACACTTCCAGTCTTGTTCTAAACAGTTCTTTGAACATAGCACCCTCACAACTGACTGTAGCATTGAGTTTAAAAAAGATTTGTATTGGCCCACTGAATAAATCAATGTACTATCCACAATTGATTTCATTCCACTAAGGGTAAACTCCACATGCTTCCCATACACAACAAAAATGCAAAACCCAATATTCGACTGATCACCCAACATATAAGGAGATACTTTAAAGATTTTACAACGTTGTTTAAGTACAATAGATCTATCACACTCCAAGGCTTCGACAGTTGTGTAAAGAAGTTACCCTCCTCAGATATGGAATATATACCCTCGGGCCCTCACTATTAAATCAACATGCAAAGAACTTGTCATAATGTGACTTCTTTTCTTTTGAAAGGGGCACTAAATTAATAATAATTGATGAAAAGCAACTCATAAGAAATAAGTTGCAAGCAACACCCAGAAAACAAAGTTCCATCTTTGCATGGTAGACAGCAAATCTGAAACATGGGTCTTGCTTATTATAATATCCTAAATTGTCAATGTCAAGGATCAAACTTCAAGGATGCAACTCGAGACCGCCGATTATGCTTAGAAACCTTAACAAAGACAGCTGACAGACATGATGGAACCCACCATGGTCTTCGAACTTCTTGCTCCCCTTTCAAGCATGCCACTGGAATCAAATAGATGAAACCATGCCACAGAAAAGTGCAAATTTAGGATACAACCTTGTCATTATAGAGATGTGAGAAAAATGCAAACTGAATAAATACAAAGCAAGATGTATTTGTCAGTCCATGGCAGCTAACTGCAGAGGGAACAAAAAACTAATGAAAGCTGAGGCCAGAGGCCCTGACTGCAATTCTCAGTCTGTGGCAGTCAGCTACAAAAGGGACAAATAACTAATGAAATGGAAGCGAGAGTACCCTGACTCCATGGTCCAAGTGCAAGAAAACGGAATACTGATAATTTACCTTTAATATTTCGGAGTTCTTTGCACAAAGCAATGAAGTCTCCCCATTTCATGTGACACCGTCTAATAAACCGCAAGATCTGCTCTGTGGTAAATGTTGACAAGCTATCCAAGTACTCTCCATTAATGCCATTTTCTTTGAAAATCTGCTTGTAGATACCAAGGCCAATCTGATCAAGCCATACCCCAACATCCTGAATAAGGATCACAAATATTTAAAGAAGGAATTAAAACTAGATCCTCTGCCAAGCTTGCAATACAGAAAAAATCCCATTGCCTGATAAATAAGTATGTTTTATTGTTTTAAGTATGTTCTTCTGTTTTCATTTGACAGCCATTTATGCTTGATGTTGTACAAATTTCCGTTTTTTTTTTGTAGTTTTGCTTGGTTTTATGCTGTGACCGCACTGATTTGAAGGACTACAACTAATGTTTTTTAAGCTCGCCTCATAATATCAAATAGCAAATCTACAATGATACTCCCCTCAAGTTTAAAATTAATATAGCAGATAGAAAGTTCTACGGCAGACATGAAGTAGCAGCAATGAGCATGAAGGATAAAAGTTAAACATGAATAGCGGAATTTTTATAAAAGAAAACAAACTGGAAAAGATACGCCTCCATAAAGATCATTTATGTCATGTTACATAGATTTAAGAACAAGAACACAAGACCAGAATGGATAGGTACAAACGTACTGACCCACTATATTATGAACAAAGGGTATGATCATTTGTTTAAATGATTTCTGTCAGCAGTAGATGCCTTAGGTGACAAACTGGAACTTAATTAAAGAGCACAAACTCTGTGATGTATTTCCTCTGTAAAGGAGTACTTACCATGTTAATGGATTTAAAAACAAAAACCTAACAACATGCACTTGTCAATTCAGGACAAAGCTGTTTTTGACAAGAGCGTTTAAGTCACCTTCAAAGAAAAAATAGTATAAGACTCCAAGTTTCTAAGTAAACGCTTTTAGGAACAAGAAACTCATATTAAAAATCCCAATTTGAAACATAACTAGAAACTAGGGCAATGCCAAATTCTCCAAATTACAAAAGCATCCACCCAACCATCTCTATCGATTTTCATATTCCCGATGACAACAGTGTTTTAATTCATTACAGCAAACAAGTTTTGTTGAAAAAACTAGGTTCTGATAATTTTGACAATGAAGTTGATGATGGTGATACTAATGAAGTTGAAGATGGATACCATTTCCTTTCAACTTGCCCTGCCCTTAATAAAGTGAGAAGTGATTTCACCAAGTTACTATTCGACATTTTGAACCCACAAAAATCAAAACAACCCAAGTGCCTTCATTTCCACCATGCTCAATGATATAAATAATATAATAAAGAATACATAATCTCAATTTTATTTCACCCATACATTATGAATGGCTACTAGATTATTTCGCTTCTTTTTTTCTATGGGTCATTTTATAATCAACACCGGTGATTCAATATTTGGCACTAAGCTAAGGAAGTCAATGATTTGTAGACCCGATACCTATGGGCTGCAAAGAGTATTGGGGTGCTTATCCTCCCAACAACAACAAGAAAAAAAGAAAAAAGCACCCATAAAATTTTGAAAGAACAAGGAGAAAGAGAGTGCTTGCAAAGTAATGACAATTGACAATTTCAAGGATGGTTCTTCATAAATGGGCAGTAGACAGGAAGGATGACAATGGCAATATTAATACCAAACTCCAGTGTATTTTTGAATGATACATTTGAACAGGTCATACAAGCCAATTTGGTCTTAAAGGACATCAAAAGTTTTCATCATCGTTATCAAGTCACACATGCACTAGAATAAAACAATAAACTTCTATTACAGAAGCAAGAACTCTCTAAATTGAAGACAAAAACAATTTTTTGGTTTTCTTAAGCCGTCTTTACACAATGTCTGGTTACTTTTGAAAATAGTAGGTCAACCATGACCTACCCTGTCTCGAGTATCCAAAAGTAATCAATTTTTGTTTTTCACTTTTACTGCCCTAAATAGAAAAATCCATAGGAGGTTACTCACAGACTACATATTTTTGGATGTTTACTTGAAAAAATTATATATGCTGTTTTTTTTGTCTGAAACCTTTTTTTTGGCTCAAACATCTCTCACGAATGGGTTGTTTTTCAGAACATGGCTACTATGGTTTCCAAATTCATATCCAGGCATTATAACATAAAATACTATCCTAGCTAATGTTCCTGCCGTATACAATGGAGGGTGATCGATGCTGTTACGTCAAGCCCCCAATTGTGTTTTGTTGTGGAAATTGAAATGCCTCTCTAGAAGTTAAATGCTGCAAAAATATTCCTAATAACCAATTTAGAAACTCTGAAACAAAATTTTCATGAAACACTAAAAAAATAATTTAAACAGTAACAAAATCTAGCTCTACAACCTATACCAATCGATTTTCCAGTACCACATCGGCAAATAATCTGTCTACATTTAATGGGTATACAAAACCAAAAATAAAATTCATGAAGAATTTTCATTTGAGGGCTGATGAGCAATGACTAAGAGCAAAAATGTCAGACAGATTAATGAAATGTGGGAGCAGAACATTATATAGTACGTTGACTAAAATGAATTGACTGCACTGATAAAATGCATAACCTAATTTCAAGTTAACATGCAGAATTGTTCATAAGGCAAAAAATATAAAATTAAAATAAAATAAAGTAGAAAACCAGCCCTAAATCCCAGTCGTACATCCATACCAAAAAATAAATAAAATTAAAATTAAAAAAAATCGACAAAAGGGAAAGCCAGACTGTAGACACTCAACCAAATCAAAATTGTCTAAAGCCAAAAAAAAAATCTTTCTAAGCAACCCTTATGAGCTGGGAAAAAATAAAATTGAAATTAAAACGAAAATTCCAAGCTTTTCCAAAATCCAAAGACAAAAATTGAAATCGGATTATAATCACAGAGCAAGTATGGCACCTCAGTGTTCCAGATGATGAAATCCAAGGGCTCGGGGGACTTTCCTCCACTCATTAATCCCCAATTTGTATTTTTTTGAATAAAAACCCTCGGAGACGACCAATTCAATGGAAATATATTTCTACACAGCAGATCTTATTATTCAGAGAATGAAGAACAAATTCCAACAATCATCATCCTACTCTCCGAGGAAAAAAGAGCTGAGCCGAAGCTTTTCCAACCGACATGATAATGCTATCCAACGGTTTGTAACTCCCCAGAATCCTTGCGGATTATGCATAGAAAGGAACCATGCTTTACAAGATGCCCACCATATAGTGATTGCATTTTTATTGCCTTTAACCGTAGACAACTGCGTCCTATTTATTATTCCAATCAAATTGAAACAGTAACTTAATTTTGGAAAGCTACGCTTATTTGGCTTGTGTGCCATACTGTTAGCCGATTAAGTCATAACAGTCGGCGAAAAGGCCAAGCAGGTTTGCTTTTCTGAATATGGTTATTTCAGATAGAATGGGCTACAAAATTACTGGACAATATTTATTTCATCCCTGGTGTTCACTTCTGGGTGAAGAAGAATCTAAGTGTTATTCTTCATGTTGCGCATGTTGTCTGATTGGAGAGTTTTTATTCGATGGGAAGTTCTGCACTTAAATTTGATGAATATATGATCGAAATTAAGTAATTTAACTGTAAAGTATGGTATGACATTAATGGTGAAATTTTGGATAACAGTATAAAATTGTAATGGATTATAGAAGGGACATTGTAATGGCAAAATTTGAATATTTAGGGGAGAGAGTTTCATAGTGGAGCATCTTAATTCTGGGTTCACCTAGATCATCTCGTCAACTATTTTTTATTATTTTATTTTATTATTTATGCAATTCTAGTGCAGAAATAATTTTTTGTTTTGAGGGGTGTTCAACTCATATATCATGTGGATGACTAGGAGAGGCAGATTGGAGTCTTATTTGTGTAACATGGTTAGATAACAAGATCAAATACTAAAGAATTGAACTAAACAAACAAGCAAATGATCAAGTTAAACCATATTCAATGAGATTTGTCGAACAATGACTAAACAAGGTTCAATTAGAAGCATAAAATCTCAAATTAATGCAAATGAACATCTAATTAGCAATCAAACGTTCATCTCATTGGGGGATTAGTGCTGAATTGGATGTGGAGTGCTCAATTAGAAACCTAATCCATGGTTGATTGTGCAAAATTTTGATGAATTGATGGTAATGGTGAGGTTGATTCACAAATGCTCAAAGCTCAAGTATGAAATTGGGTAGGGTTTGGTTGCTCAAATGGTTGTGAATGAATTTTCATGTAAAATGGGAAGTATTTATAGACTTTTGGAATGAATTAATGGTTGAGATTGAATTAGCTAATCAATGGATGAAATTGGATAAGAGATGAAGTCATGTATCAAAGATCAAATCAAGGGTTGATAATGCATAATGACATGGATTAAAGATTTTAATCAAAGGTCTAATTGCTTGAGACAATAACAAATCTTTTGATTTTAGGAAGCATGTGAGAGATATTTCCATGTGGAGGGAGATACTTGAATTTCAAAAGAGAATATTCTATGAGAACATTCTTTGAATGATTGGAGGAAATTAACCAATTAAACAATTTAGAAATTATTTAATTGTGCAAGTGGAGGGAATTAAAGACTTTAATTAAACAATTAGGAATTATATTAATCAAAGATGATTTATGACATTTAATTAAATAATTTGCATTATTTAATCAAAAGAGAAGATTTATAAGATTTAATTAAATAATTTGCATTATTTAATCAAATGAGAGAAAAATTAGTGTGAAGGTGATGAATTAATCAAATAAAATTAATTATTCGATTAATAGGAGAAAATAGTGAATTTAATTAAACAATTGACATTATTTAATTAAATAGATGAAATGGGTGAATTAGGAGAGAAATGGTGTTAATATGTGAAATCTCGATGTATGATATGCTTAGGACATTTTTAGGTGTCTACATTTTGCCCCTCTTTGAAGCAAGGTACGTGTTGCGTTGCTTCAAAGAATTGATACCGTTCAAATCAAAATTTTAATTTTTTTTTGACTTTTCTTGATGCCCCATTGTGCCCCAGTGGATGAAAGAATGTTGGTGTGTTGCCCCCTCAAGATATCGGGGGGAGGGGGGGAAGGAAAATGACTTGCGGGTCGAGATCATGATAAGATTATGAGAGTGGTTCGACTGCATAGAGGACGAAAGATAAATCGTAGAAAGCTCAAATGTTCGATGTATACAAATTTTATGATGTATAGACATTCATCGGCCATGGGTAGCCTCATGTATATTTTGATGTATATCACATAGATATTTGATACTTGGATATAAATGTTGGTATGGATAGAAGAATAAGAACGAGAATAAAGATGATAAAAGTAGAAGAATGATTATAATGGAGATGATAGAATAGATTAGCATTGTATTGAGATTGATTTAGCATTCCAACAAACCTATGATTATTCGAGATTTTATTGGATTGTGATGAGATAGGATATATGACATTGCTTTTTCTCCTCAAATTAAGCTTAATTTCATCATAGAAATCCTTATTTTTGATATAGCAAATAGACACAGTGCACCAAAGTATTGAAAACCAGGATGATGTTGTATCTAATGCATGGACTTTGACTCTGCAAATAGATAGGAGTATCCTTGTTCATACTTGACATACAAAAACCTTGTTTGATCATGTGAAATAATGAAGCCATCAAAGTAAAGAGACTAATACAAAAAAGGTATAAAGAATGTGATATGTCTTAACCATTGTTTTACTTGAGACTACCCTTGCACATGCAAGGAAAGTATTCACCAAGGTCGTATTACAAGAATATCCAACAAGCACAACAAACAAAAGCAATGATCAATGCCCCATTCCTTTCTCTCTAAATCATTTTGTAGACATCATCAAGAGATCATTGGAATAGATCAATAAGAAAAATCATAAGAAAAGATGAAATCGAACCAACATTCAATATTATTCATATCTCTTGCCAAAGGATGTTGTTTTAGGGTGATTTCTAATGATGATGCCCATTGTAGGAAAGATATATCCATAGGACATTCTATTGGATGTTGATTGATTCTAACTATTTGATAGGTCATTGATATAAATGTTAACCAACATGTTTAACCATGCTCAAGACTTAGGATTTTGCGTTGAAAATTTTGTGTTTCATTGATTGTTATACCTGTTTCCATTTGTGTTACCAAAGGTTGATGGTAAAGATCAATTTATCCTAGTGAAATTTTATTGCGAGTGAAAGTGAGATGGGATGAGTGATTTTGTTTTTGGAATATTTCAATGTTTTTGACTTTTTGAAATGTTTTGAGGTTGTTTTTGGTATTTTGAGGTTATTTGAATGTTTTAAATTTTATGAAGATATTTGAGGCTATTTTGAGTTTTTCAAAGTTTTCTAAATGTTTCACATTTTCAAGTTTTCCAAGTTTTTTGAGTTTTTCAAGTTTTCCAAATGTTTTGTGTTTTTCAAGCTTAGACCAAGAGAACAAGACCTAAGGGGGGAAGGACCTATGCTTCGAGGGCTCATCAAAGATGGCCTTGTCTACGTACATGTGTAGAGGCAATGTAGTTCGATTGACCTTGACACGTGATAGTTCATTAGAGTGGACTCTTAAACGACTAACCTAGGCCTTAGGGGCTCATCGATGATGGCCTTGCCTATGTACACATGTAGAGGCAATGTAGTTTGATTGACCTTGACAAGTGATAGTTTATTATGAAGGACTCCTAAAAGACTAATCTAGGCCTTGGGGGCTCATCAATGATGACCTTGCCTATTTGAGAATAACCTTAAAGGAATATACAAAACCCAATTTGACAAACCAGGTATAGAAATATGCCCCTAGTCTGATGTGATAGACTACCTCGATATAGGGAGGACAAACTAACCTTAAGATAATTCCAAGTAGTATTAATGCCCGAATAAATACTCGTTGAACACCAAGCTATGATACAAACGTAGATGGAGGAGGAATAAGAGGATAAATATACAAGAGATGGATGCGATGGATGGGATAGATGGGTGGATGATTTTATTATGAGAAACAGATAAGAGAAAGATTCTATGATAGATGGGAAATGGTGCTTATTTACGCAAGACACCTGTTTACCAGGTAATCACCAAGGTACTTGTCCAAAGCACCACCAAAGTGGTTTTCGCTATAGGATGAATTTTCTCTTTACTATTTTGATCATTTTTCTATTTTTTTTGGATTTTTTTACTTTTCTGATGTTTTTGGATTTTTGGATTTTAGAATACCCCTCATGGGTTGGGCATAATTTTTTTTGAGATGCATGTTGTTGATGGGTTCTTGCAAGGGTTCTCCTTCAAGTGTTGCTAATTGATAAGCTCCTAAACCATAGCTTGTTGTGAAAGTGAAAGGCCCTAACCAATTCGGCTCAATTTTTCCCTTGTTGTCTTGGTCTAACATATTCTTCTAATTTTCCTTTAGGACAAGATCCCCTACCTAGAAGCACTAAACTTTGATCTTTTTGTTGTAACTCCTTCTGAGTCTATTCTGATAGGCTTGTAAGTGATTGAATGCTTTAAGGTGATGTTCATCCAACAATTCTAGTTCATTCAGCCTGGTTACTCTATAATCTTCATCTGTGATGAGATGTTGCAAGGAAACCCTTAGTGATGGGAGCTCAACCTCAATAGATAGGATGACTTTGGTTCCATAGACCAAGGAATAGGGTGTAGAACCTGTAGGCATGTACATGCTAGTTCAATAAGCCCACAGGGTGATATTTAATTGTAGGTACCAATCTTGGCTAGCTTCATTGATTGTCTTCTTTAGGATCTTAATGATGGTTTTGTTAGAAGCCTCAACTTGACCATTTCCTTGGGGGTAATAGGGAGTTGAAAAGCAATGCTGATATTAAATTGACAACATAGTTCATGAACATCCTAGTTTTTAAAAGGTGTTCCTTTATCTGTGATAGTGGCATGTGGAACACCATAGTGGCAATTGAGGTAGTTTAGGATAAACTTGGATATCTTCTTTCCTGCTATGTAGGTCATAGGTATGGCTTCAATCCACTTGGTAAAGTATTATGTGGTTGTGATTATAAACTTATGACCATTGGAAGAGGTAGGGGTATTTTACCTATGAGTTTGAGTCCACGTTGTGAAAAAGGCCAAGGTGTGGTGATGGGCCGGAGCTCTTGAGATGGTGCATGGATGAGGTCCCCATATTATTGACACTGCAAACATTTCTTCACAAACTGATTGGATTCTTGCTCCATGGTGGGCCAATAGTATCTTGTTTTCAACAACTTCTTGGCCAAGGTTACACCGCTCAAGTGTGACCCGCAAATACCTTCGTGTACCTCTTGCAAGGTAGTCAAAGCTTCCTCTTGGTTAAGACATCATAATAACATTCCTTTGAGACTTCTCCAGTAAAAGGTATTACCTAAAATGATGAATTAGGACACTCTTTGGATAAAGGTTTTTCACAGGTTTGGGGTAAGGTCAAATGGGAGATATCATTATGAAGGTAAGTGAAAATATCATGATACCACAAAGAACCTAGACCAATAATTTCACACACAAATTTTGATTTGGGTATATTGAAAGCTGGCATGAGAAGCTACTCAACAAGAAACTTGCATTTCAGGCTATTGTGTGGCATGTCTAGCAAGGATCCGATGGTGGCCATGACATCTGATGCTTAGTTGTTAATCCTGGGTATTTTCTCAAATGTCATATCAATGAAATAGTCCTTGAAGCTATCAACCATTTTCTTATAGGGCATCATCTTGTCATCCTTAGTTTGGTAATCATCATTGAATTGGTTCACGATTAGCTAGGAATCTCCATAGACTTTGAGTTCTTGGATCTACCATTGGACTTCAATTCTTAACCTTGTGATGAGGGCCTTGTGCTCAGCTATGTTATTCATGCACGGAAAATGCTAACCTATATGACTTGCGGATGTAATCACCTTGTGGGGTGATGAATAAAATGCCTGCTCCAGACCCATGTTATGTGTAGGAGCCATCAAAATACAATTTCCATTGATATGTCAAACTAAGGGTGAACACTGATTCATCAACAAACTCTGATACCAAAGGGTTTTCCATGTAGATTGGAGATTTTGCTAGAAAATCTGCAATGAATTGTACCTTGATATCTTTTTGATCAACATACTCTATGTCAAATTTAATAAGGATCATCACCCACTTTGCCATATGACCTATGAGAGTAGCTTTTGATAACATTTATATTTGAGTGGATCAACCTTGGAGATGAGTTTGATTTGATGGGAGAGCATGTAGTGTCTAAGCTTTTGGGAAGCGAACACCATTGCTAAGCAAGATTTTTTGATGGATGTATAGTTGAGCTCATATCATACCTAGGTTCTACTGATATAGTATATAGCCCTCTCTTTTCCCATTTCATCATGTTGAGATAAGAGAACCCCTAGAGTTGTTGAGGTGGCTGAAATGTATAATATCAACGACTTCTCTTCTATTGGCAACATTAAGATAGGTGGTGTTGCTAGATAATTCTTTAGTTGCAAGAACACTTTCTCACAATGTTGATCCCATTTGTAGGCCATACCCTTGTGAAGGAGATGGGTGAATGGGTGACACTTATTTGCGAGTTGTGTAATGAACCTTCTGATGGACTGAAGTTTCCCTTGTAGGCTACGAAGTTACTTGAGGGTCTATAGTGGTTGCATTTCCATGACTGCTTTAACTTTGGCTAGGTACACTTTGTTTCCCCTTCACGACATAATGTATCCCAAAATTTTATCTGTAGTGACTCCAAATATGCACTTCTTAGGGTTCAACCTTGATAATTTTTAAGTCTGTCAATTTTTTTCTAGCACTTCTAGATGTTCCTTCCTTGTTATTGATTTAACCAAGATGTCATCCACATAAAGTCCTCTAGGGTCTTATGGATCATGTCATGAAATATTAAGGTTATCTCTCTTTGATAGGTCACTCATGTGTTCTTGAGACCAAAAGGCATCACATTCTAGCAGTAGGTTCCCCACAAACATGTGAACACTATCTTATGTTGATCTTCCTTAGCTATCATTATTTGGTTATACCTCGAGAATCCATTCATGAGAGAAAGCATTTCATGGAAAACTATTAGATCCACGATGATATCTATGTTGAGAAGCAAGAAGTCATCCTTGGGACATGCCTTATTTAAATCTCTAAAGTTTGTGCATATCTCGATGCCCCCAGTGGGTTTGGAAACTAGAACTAGGTTGGAAACCCACTTAGGATAATCGATTGGTCTTATGAACCCTACATCAAGGAGCTTTTGTAACTCCTCCTTAACTAACAAGGCTATTTATGGATGCATTTTTCACAATTTTTTCTTCACTAGCTTTTCTTGAGGATGTACTATGAGATGATGGAACACCAATGATATATCTAGCCCTGACATATTTGTGTAGGACCAAGCAAAGTTGATTTTTCACTCTTTAAGGAAAGTTTCCACATTGTTTTGTTCTTGTAAGAACCCATCTCTTGTGTCCTTGTTAATCTTGTTAGTCATTGGTGGTTTATGTCTTATATTTTATATTTTTTTATGTTACACATGAGTGATGGTTGTTCCTATACAACGAAAATGTTCACATCCTTGATTATCCTATCTAACTTTAATGGTTGTTGTGATTTCTTATGATATATCCATATGAGTTCCATTTCTTGTCTACATAAGAATGAAATGATCAAGATTTTTAGTTTTTGATTAGAGGTAAAGAAGGTTTTGAAGGGGGCCTGAAACCCTTTACAAAAAAGAAAGTTGTTTCAAAAGATAACCACACAGATCAACAAACAACCAACATGTAGCAAAACATCAACATAACAGCTGCCAAAAAGGAGGAACAAGAACAAAAACTACAATTTTTTTAGAATATTGGTAGCCTCCATGTCACTTTCAATTATCTTCTGATGCACATCCATAACTTCAGAAATATCTTTGATAGGGACCCCAACTTGCAGCTTAGTCTTGTTGCGAGTCCAAGCATCGGGCCCCAAAACATTTACCTCTTTAATCAAAACATCATGCAAACCAACAACAATCCCATTAGCAACCTTACCAACCAAAGCTTCCTCCATCATCTTCCTATTCCCAACAGCTTCCTTATCATCAGGAGCTTCCTCCATCCATTTCCTAGCCTTGTCATTGAGGATAGTAAGGCCCTTCACTTCATTCCTCATAGTATATTGTCACTTCAACAACCTTATCCAACTTCATGTTAATCCATTCCATCTACTCTTCCAAGGTCACAATCCTTTGTTCAAAAATTTGCTTCAGCTTAAGCATCTCCTCCACAACAATCTTTAAAGCATCAAACAACTGGTCAACTTGAGCCTATAGAGAGGACAACATTATGTTAGGTGATTATATATTATGGGTGTGAGTAGGTGTGAATATAAAGGTAATGATTGATATTCAATATTTACTAGTAGTATTCATTATAAGTTAAATAGATTATTGATATAAGTGGTGACATTTTGATAATAAATAGTATGATCAATTATTGCTTGACTCTAAAAGGTATTATGCAAGTAGGGAGAGTTAAATTATATGTTACTTGTGTAAATTAGTGGATTTAATTATCTAGTCAATTATTATTCTTGGAATGTTATTTTTATGTCATTTATTTCAATTATTATTAATCATGAGTAATACTGGCACCTTTTTCTAGTTGAGTAAACAGGTGAAAATTGGCCAATGTTGATTAGGGGGTCACATAGCTACTTCCTTTATGTTATTCTTGTGAATTTTTGGTTTTGTCAAGGACATGTGGTTTAACCTTGTTTAGTGTGGTAGGGGTTGTGTGCATGTGAAAGTTTGTTTTATTAGTCCCTTGACTCACCTTTTTAATTTTACTACTTATTTAATGTTTTATGAAGTCTTTATGTGGTTTTATTTATTTAAAAAGTTTGCTAGGTGGTAGGTTTATGGGTTAGGGGTCCTTTTATCCCATAAAACCCCTTTAATAAAGTTAGGAACCCACTCTAATTACCCACTTGTGAAAAGTGGAAAAAATTGGAGTTGGTTGGGTGGTTGGGAAGTTATGAAAATGTGGTTGCCTTTCCCATTCAATTTATTCTTTCTCCTTGTGAGGAGAAGGGGCTTCTCTATTTTTGCTTTGGTTTTTTATTTTGAAATGATTTTTGAAGTCCTTTAGTTTTCATTAGGAGGAGAAAAAATCTAGTTGGAGGAAGGAAAAGAATAAGGAAGAGGGAGGAAGATGGAAAAGAGGATTTGGAGAGTTTTCTACAAACTTTTATGGTAGGGTCTAAACCCTTTTTTCTAGATCTTTGATTTGATATATATCTAAAATGTTTTCTAAGTTGTTAAATCTATGTGAAACTAGATGATGATTCCTTATGTATTTTATTGTGAATTATGTGTGGGTTTATTCTTGGGTATGAGTACACACCTTGTTCAAAATTGAATATATCATATATGAGTTTTTAGGTGAAGCAATAATATGATGTGAATGTAACTATTTTAATGTGCAAAGGATACGAATGTGAACCTTATATTGTGGTTATTTTTGAAGGATTTTTGTGATAAGTGTTGGCTTAGAAGTTGTGAAATGTGTGTGGGAGTTTTTGTGATAGCTATATGACCCTAGATCAGGGGTGAGTTGAGTTTTCAACCCTATGGTTGGGTGAAGAGCCCATTGGCCAAGATTGTTTTTCTTTTTGATCTTTGTCTTTTAGCTAGATGTATTGAATAAGAAATTTTATATTGAGACTTTCAACCTATGGATTTCAAGGGAGAAACATGTTGGTCTTGTGGGGATTTACAAAGTTATTAAGAACCTAGAGATGCATTGTACTTTAGAGTTCAATTGTGGTTGAAAGTGTTATACTTGTTAAAATTGAATAAGAAAAATAAAGGTTAGTTGTTGTTATATTGGAGGATTTAAAATTCAAAAGATAATATTAATTTAGAAACAACCAATTTTTAATAAAATATTTTGTGTATAGGATGTTGTTGTGTAAATGTTTAATACATACATTTTTCAACAATTTTTAATTTTATTTAAATAAATTTTCTAATGTATATTCTAGGGTATTTATGTTATAAAAATAATTAATAATAATTTTGGAAAAAACGATATCAAAGACTCATCCTAACCCACTTAATTAATCAATTGTTGAGGATTACAACATTGCTGCCCCTATGCCAAACAATAAACTATTTTAAAGTAGTTTCACATATTTGATCATAAAAACTATTACACATGATATTGAAAGATAAAATTTAATAGGTTTTTCAATTAATATTCTTAGAAAAATATTTAAAAATTGTATTAACCCAGACCACCAATTGTGATATATTAAGAAAACATTGAAATCCTTTTCCCACAATAATAACCTGTCATACATATTTGATCACACAAAATGATTGATAAATAATTAGAAGATAATATTTAAAAGGTTTCTGCAAATAAGAGATTTGTAGGACATAACTAAAAACCATGCCAACCCAATAAACCAAATGAAAGTTATGATTAAAACATTACCATCCACTAATTTAAAATTAAAACAACAGATTGAAAAAACTAAGGGGTAGAACCAAGTTATAATTTCATGAAATCACATTAATACAAGAGAGTTGAAATATGTTTCTTTCGTCTTCTTCCTCTTGTTAACTTGCAACATAAATTTTAGAAGGTGTTTTCTCTTGCAAACAACAATCAAATGGAGGAAATCAAGAAATAACATTACATGTGAAAAACAATCTTCAAAGAGAAAATGACAAATAGTTGAGGAGACTCATCTTTAAGGTATCATAAGTTAGTTTGAAAATTAATTTTTAGTTGTTTGTTAATTACTTAGTTAATTAGTCTCTAGATACAATATTTTTATTTTTATTTTGTCCTCTTTAATTTTATAATTCATCTCTCCTTAAAAGTTAATTCAAGAATACTTAATAAATTTTTTATATCCTACATAAACATTTAGTCTTAATGTTCAACTCGAAATTGTAAAGTAATGAGTTTGATGACCTATTTTATTCATTTTTAAATTATCAACAGATAAATTAGACTTGATTCAAAATTGTTTAAACATGTTTTGATATAAAAATATCAATAATTGGGATGAGAATAAATTGTTCAAATTAAATCTTAAAAATGGTATAAATTTTGAATTTAACAAGTAATGTCAAGTCAGGTATATAAAATTAAGTATGAGATATTAGTCACTATGTTGATGTTGTCTTCTCGGGTTATGAAACTAAACATTGTACATAAACTATTGTAGACATGTAAAATTGATCTAACACCTATCACACACCTTAAATGAAATTTTTGCATCATCAACATCATTATCATTAAATATCACCGTATTTTACATCAAAAGCATCAAAATCCCTAATTTCCCCTATTAATTGAATAATACTACATTATTTAATTAATTCACTTTTACACCATTTTTTCCGAATTAAATAAATTTCACTTATTTAATAAAGTCGTAAAACCTTGATTTCATCTATTAATTGAATAATACGATATTATTTAATTAATTCACTTTTTCATCAATTTTGACCAATTAAATAAATTTCATTTATTTAATAATGTCCTAGTCTAACTTTATTCCCCCTGATTAATTAAATAACACCAATTATTTGATTATGTCGCTAATTCACTTTATTCCCCTAAGTCAATTGAATTATTAAAATCATAATAATTTAATTAACTCACTTTCCCTCCAAATTTGAATAAATTGAATAAACTATTCAAATTCATCATCAAAAATCAAATCAAGCTAATGCAACTTTGCTTGAAAAATTCAAACATGATTTGCATGTTCAACTCCAAAAAGAATTAATTAATTAAATCAATTAATTAATCATTCTCAACCACTTTCCTGATTGAGAGAATTACGATCCCCTGATTTCTCAATCTATTCCTGACTGATCAATCTATATCCCTGACTGATCAATCTATTCATGATTGATCAATCTATATTTTTGACTAATCAATCTATATCCCTGACTAACCAATCTATTCCTCAATCACACTAATCATGCAATCAATTTGTACAAATTATGCCCATCTAAATCCCCTCAACATCTTTCGACTGTCGATCAAGATATTCTACTACGCAATCTTGATCGTCCATTTCAAATCACAAATTCTATATATCAAACCTCTTTCCTCACAAAAAAGCATCGAAGAATCAACATACCTCACACAACGAAGTAATGCGAAAATCAACATTGACAAAGCTTCAACCAACATCTTCGATCAAACACACACACACACACACACTCTTCAAAGATCTCGCATGCAACAATAGATGCTTCGCATTGATACAAGCAACCACATCTTCACGAACACACTCCGACACAGGATGGGTAACGATTTAGTTAGTAAATTCATTTGTTCTTGTTTTATTTCATTTACATTTCTTGAATAAGGTGTTCTTAATCGTTCATTTTGTGAGTGAAGGAATGAATCTTGATCATTTTTTTGGATTATATTAGCTTCTATTATTTTCTTTGATCTTATTTACACTCATAGATTTCCCCCTCACACATTCTGGCATGCCCGATGGGACCTTTGTTGTTAACACTAAAATTTTTATGAGCTACATTTGAAGTTGCAGGTCTCAAAAGTGCTTTGGAAAAAATCCTCATGCATAGTTCTAGAAAAATTTCACATTTTCTTTCACAGTTCTAGCACTTTTGACACTGTTTTTGGTGCTTTTGACATTTTTTGGCACACTTGACACTGATTTTGGCAATTTTGACTAGTTTTTGCGCTCCTATTTCTAGGAACAGAGGTGCTTTTGAATTTTTCTGGCACTTTTGCTCTCTAACAGAGGGCGCTATTGATTTTTTTTCCTTCGGTTTTTCTTTGCTAATCTGTGTTTGAGATCTGCAAGTTAAAATTTGATTTTTAATGCTATCAAGTTCCTGATTTGAATGTGTGACATGTACTAATGTCATTTATGTAGGGTTTTACAGAAGTGTAATTGATGATTGTCCCAAAAACAACTAACACATTTATTACAGGGAAGATGAACGGTCAAAAAGTTCCAAATTTTCAAAGATTTTTAAGTTAGAAAAACTTTCATTTTGGTGCTTAAAAGGAACCCTACAAACAACAAATTTTGATTTAAGTGCTCTAAAACTAATCTTTTAAGCTTTCTAAGTTAGAAAAACTTTCATTTTGGTGCTTAAAAAGAACCCTACAAACAACACATTTTGATTTAAGTGCTCTAAAATGAACCTTTTTTCAAAGCTTTCATATATAGAGAACACTCAATTTGGTGCTTAAAAGGAACAAATGCTTTCAAATTGGTGCTTTAAAACTATTTTTAAGCTTTCAAATTGATACTTGGAATGTTTGATTTTCTTTTTTTGACCAAATGATTTCCTTTTGTTGAAAAAACGCTCAAATTCATTTTGTTGACCAAGTAAGACTAGGATCTAGAAAACACTCAGTTTTGGGCTTAAAAATGAACAAATTAGTTTTTTTCTTGCACCTTTGCTATCTCATTGATTGATATCTAGAACACTTCATGTTGGTGTAATTAAAAACCAATTTTTTTTATGATTTTCACCCCTTATTTTTGGATAGCACTGCTCAAGGCGCTTAAAAAGAATCCAACTACAATGAACTGTATTTAGTGTTAGGAAAACTAGGTGACTATTCTCTCCCCTCGCACCTTTTTTGCGATCTTGGGTGACAAAAATCATCTTGAGGTTTGTAATTTTTACTTCAAAGCATACCATTTTAGAGGGCCTTCCTTTTGAGACACATGCCACATTAGAGAACTCAAAGGCAATCCAAGCAGTACTTTGTTTTCATCTGCTAAATAAATTATTGTGGGTGTGAGGAAAGTTCATCACCCACCGAGTGTTATTGTTCTATACCAACGAATGTCTCCCCTAGTATTTGTGTGATACGTTAAAACCCACAAGGGCTAGGAGTCCTCTTAATTAAGTGAATTGCTGCATGTATAGACATCCACAAATAATAATCCAAAAATGTGACTAAGAGCCAAATGTTTGTAGAAGCTACCCCTTTTATCCAAATTATACTCTAAAGTGGTGCATCAGAATTTACTTTCGAGAAGTTACTTACCAAGTCCGACTTATGGTTGAGCGTACAAAGCCTCTCCATTCATTGCATGCAAAATCATCCCTTCGGGGCATGAGGTAAGCCCACCTAGGAAGAAGTGCCTATCCCTAGGGTGTACTTTGCTTTCACAACAAATTGCCAAATTTGTTCAAACATCAAACACTGTGCTTGAATTTAAAATGATCATATCAAAACAAACACTAAACATGATGGTTGAAACACAAACCCTTTGACTTAGTGTACACTATTAAGAGAAGCCCTATATTTGCACTCCTTAAAGACATCCTTAAAGGTTTTCAAATATTCAGGCTTTTATTTCAGGCTACATTGGCTCAAAGTAAACATTGGAAACTATGGCTTGGGTATCATGATTTCACAACTTAAAGCCATAGACATGTAGGTCACATAAGTATACACTTTGTGAGTAAGTCAAAAACTGTTGTATCACTTGCCACATTGGGAAACCAATCAAAACATAAAAAAACTATAAGAAAAACATCAACGCTACTGCCAAAATACTGAAGCTGGAAAACAAAATTGAATAGAGGTTGCACTTGCTACTGATTTTTCTGCACTTGACAAAAACTTGGTCACACTTGCCAAAAAAAACTCTCTTTTTCTCTTTGTCCCATAAACAACCAATGATGAAAATTTGTTGCATTTGACAAAACCAACACACTTGATGCAAAACTAGCTGCACTTGATGCAAAATTGGTTGTAGTTGATGAAAAATTGGATGCACTTGATACTTTTATGCCGCACTTGCCAAATATTTTCCAGTGCACTTTCCAAAAAAATGCTCGCAATTGCCAATAAAGCTTTCTTTTGAGTGAGTAATTCACCACATTGGACAAATACATATAGAGGCCGCACTTGACATTTCTGCTCGCACTTGCTTCTCAAAATCCAGTGCACTTGAAAAATTTTAGGTTGCAATTGATAAAACTGGCCGCTCTTGCTCACAATTTGTCACTTTTTCTCAAAACCCATCACTTCTACTCTATCTTTTTGAAAATCAAAAAGATGATCTAAGTTGGTTATAGGATATTTTTTGAAACAAAACAATTGGAAACCTAGATAGGTCATATAGTCCTTCATCCACTCTCAACATTCCATGCTACTTTTGGAAATCAGAATCACAACAAAAAAACCTGGATTATTCCCTCGCCCACACTTGTAAGATATCAACAATTACTTGAACCTAAAGGCTAGTTCAAGCAATATTTTTTGCAACATATCCTCTAGAAGAAGTGATAGATCAATCCAAGACTCTCAGCATTTTGAGTTCCAAGAATAGTGTCACCTCAAAACAACACTCAAACCTTAGGGTCTTGAGCTTCATAACAAACCATATCAAAACATCCACACTTTCACCTTATGACCATTTGGCAACCAGTTGCTCTGGTTCAACAACCAAACCTTACAACATCAATCATACAACTGAGTCTCACACACATTGAAGGTGAACAAACTGATATCATTAGTAGTTTAAGAAGCTTCATACTTGAGAAGAATGAAACACCAAACCAATGGAGAAACTCAACAAACATTCTAGATAAAGAAGAGGAGAAAGCAAAACTAGTAGTCAGAAGGCCCATGTTACCACCTCCTACGTGGAAATAGGTATCCATCCTTCATGATCTCTGGAAAGAGAAAAATCCTTAAACATAAATCCATATTCTGACTTTCAAAGAACCATCCTAGTCTAAAGTTTACCAAAGGGCACATCTTGAGAACTTACTGCAATCATGACAATTGACTAAGAAATTTCTATTTATGCTTTTTAATGGGCCAACCAGACTTTAATACTCAATAGAAAATCCATAAAAAAAGGCAATTCCATTTTCCTTAAAAATAGAAAATCCAAAAATCCAAACAAATGCATTCTTTTTCCGTAGCTAGGAGTCACGAAAATGTTCACAAAAGCTTGGAAGTTGTTTATGACAACTACGAGATCTCAACATAGGAAGAAAATGGAAGCAAACAAAAACAATGCTAACATCCCACTAATAAACACCATGAATGAAAAATGTGTCCCATGGGGCTATAGGCCATGGGACCTTGAAACACCCCAAAAGATACCCATGTGCAGAGAAACATTTGGTGAGGGAGAGTTAAACCGCAAACGACAAGAAGTGATAGAATAATCCAACCAGGACCCAAAAGGAGTGGTCATAGAAGAGGTGGATACTGAGGAGGAAATAAATGATGAGGAATTATTTCAACATTCCAACAACCCCAAGGTGCTCAAACTGATGGAAAAATTGTTGAAAAAGGACCCAAATTCTTACTTCTTCAAGTTAGCATAGAGTGGTGCTAAATTGCTAATAGAATTTAATGTGGAGGCTCTCAAAGATCCTAATATTATTCCCTTAGGGGATAAATTAGTTTTGAGACATATATCTAAATCCACAAAAATTCCAAACATGCCACCCATATTCTCACAAAACAATGGTCAACCAATGGAAAACCCATTGTACAGAAAACCAACTCAAATCGAACAAGCAATAGTGGCCCAATAGTATCAAGGAGGTCCATCCCATTATGTACTGCAAAGAAAAAATCCACCACTAGGATAATATGTACCTCAAAAAACTTTGTATGTTGACCCTTCCCAAAACATGCAGTACCATCAACAAGGTGGACCACAGGGTCCCCTTCCCAATCGACAACACCATCAACACAGTGGACCATAGGGTCCCCTTCCCAATCAACAGTACCATCAACAATGTGGACCGCAAGGTCCCCTTCCAAATCAATACCATCAACAAAGTGGGCCTAGGGCCCCCTTCCATATTAGTACCAACAAAAAGGTGTGCCACAAGGTACCCTTCTGAGTTTGTACCATCAACAAGGTAACTCGCCAATGCACCATCAAGGAAACCTTCAATATAGTTCACCCCAACAATAAGGTGTGCCACAGGGTACCCTTCCTAGTTCATCACATCAACAAGGTAACCCACCAACGCACCATTAGGGGAACCTTCAATACAAATCATGCCATCAACAAGGTAACCCACCAACAGACCATCAGGGAAACCTTCAGTATAGTTCGCCCCAACAACAAGGTGTGCCATATGGTACCCTTCCCAACTCATCCTATCAATAAGGTGTCCCATTAACGCATCATCAAGGGAACCTTCAAAACATTGCATCCCAACAACAAGTTGTGCCACATGGTACCCTTCCCAATTCATCCTACCAACAAGGTGTCTCGCTAATGCATCAACAGGGTAACCTTCAGTATAATTCATCCCAGCAACAAGGAGCTAACCCTCCTTACGTTCAAAAAGGAGATAAACCTCCTTACACTCAGCAAGGACCTAACTCACCCTATGTTCAAAATGACTACCAAGGTTCAATACCTCTGTTATATCTAACTTATGACCAAACAAACATTGTGGGACAACAAGGATATTACACACAAGACTTGCAAACAAATGTACCAAAAATTGAGATGGAACTACAACTAGAGGTGATGAATCAAATAATATCAAACATGTAGGTAGGGAAAAAAAAGAAGACTTATACCCTGTAGGAAATATGTCCATTCCCATTTGATCGTTCCATCACTATGCTACCTTTTCCAAAAAACTTTGAAATACCCAAGTTCGACAAGTACAAAGGAAGAGGAGATCTAGTGGAGCACATACAATATTTTTCAGTATCATGTATGGAAGTAGAAAATAACGACTCTTACCTCATGAGGCTCTTTCCACACAACCTTATAGGTCATGCTATGGAGCGGTTTTCCCATCTGTCACCAGGAATTAAAACCTTCGACGAACTATCTAGCAAATTCATAAGCCACTTCTCATTAACATAGAGCAACATGTCACCATCATAGATTTATCCAAAATTAAACAAAGTAAAGGAGAGTCCTTTACCTCCTACCTATAGAGATGGAGGCATAAATCTAGTTGATGCAAATGGCCCATTCCTGATAAGGAATTGGTAGATATCTTCATCTCAAATGTCCTACTCGAGATCAAATACTAACTCACTATGTTATGTCCTACAAAATTTGAAGAAAATATTGAAAAAGGATTACATATTGAGAGAGTCCTCATAGCAAGGGGAGTCCTTAAATTGAATAGCTCAAAAGATAGTCCCTCTTGTTCGAACGATAAACCTAAGATTTGGGCCAAGAACAAGAACGTTACAATGGAGTAGTTGATGCTAGAGCACTAGGAATGCACAAAACACATGTCAAAACAAAACAAAAGTGGCACAAACAAGATATGTTCCAAATAGTACACAAAACAACCAACTTACCTATCCCAAGAACAATCAGGCAGTCAACCAACAAATGAATCAAGGAGGGAAACAAAGGCAATATGATCAACCAAGGAGGAAGTTCATGGTACTAGGAGAGTCACTTGAGATAGTCATGCATAAAATAGTGCAACAAAACCTCATCAAGGTCAATGATCACCCAAAATATGTGGAGCGTAGCTTCAAAACACCATGGTATAATGAGGACTTGTGTGAATTCCAAAAAATAAAAGGACACAAAAAACAATTGCATGAGACTCAAACACCTCATCCAACACTTAATAGACAAGGGAGAAGTGGATGTCGAACATCATCTCGAAAACAAGGACCTTCAAATATACACAAACCCAATCGAAAACCACACTAAAAGGAATGAAAAAGGAAAGGACCAAGAATACCACAATGCTAACTATATGTATGGTGACATAGTTCTAGGTACCCTGTCTCAAGCATATGACACTAGGGTAGATGTAGTGACTATACAGGGTGGAGACAACAACTGTAATGTAACTACCCATCAAGGGAGAGTTACAATACAGGGAGCCCTTCCTAAACCCACAAATAAGTCATCAAATGACTACAACATTGTGGAACAACTGTAGAAGACTCCCATCTTAATCTCAATCCTAAAATTTCTAAAACTATCACCCACACATAGGGAGATACTAAAAAAAGCATTAGAAACATTAGTTCCTAAAGACCTCAATCCGGATCAGTTCCAAGCCATGGTTGGAAAAATCACGACCAACAATCATTTAGTCTTTTTTGAGAAAGATCTTCCACAAAGGACGTTCCACAACCAAGATATCTACATAGAGGTTGGTGTCCATAAGAACATGGTCAAGCGGGTGTTGATAGATAATGGTGCGGGTCTAAACATCTGTACCTTGAAATTCATCAAACAGTTGGGGTATTCTGACAATGCGATAGACAAAGGAAAGATCATTACTATAAGGGCCTATGATGACCTTGAAAAGAATTCAGAAGGGACAGTCTGGTTACCAGTGCATATAGGGCCAACCATCATAGAAACTACATGTCAAGTACTTGACCTTGAGTTACTGTATAACCTCCTCCTAGGATGCCCTTGGATCCACTCATTACAAGCGGTACGTCAACCTTTCACCAATGCCTAAAGTTTTCCCACCAAGGAAAAGAGGTGACATTGTATGTTGATCCTGAACCCTTCCACTTTTGTGCAAAGTTGGAGGACAAGTATAATAAGATCCAATGCATACCTATCAATGAAATATCCTTCCATTCATTCTCATATGTTGACCCTTCCGCGCTATCATCGACCTCAACCAAGATTGCATCAAGTGAGCAACTGAAAATGGAAACTAGGGTTCAAGTACTAGATAGGGGTAATGGAAATTACCACTTCAACCAAGCATTTTGCTTCGATATGCTTCCACCAACACCCAAAGTCTATGGAGGTCTGAAAGAGATCAAATATTCTCAAATAGTGCAGAGATATGAAGGATGAAGATATATTCAAAGAGGAATTCTCATCCATGATTTATAAAGAGGACCAAAAAGAACTAGAAAAGCCCCAACCCATTCTAAATGATCCTAATAGTAGATGTTATCAATTAGCTAAATAAATGGGATATCAGGGAACAGGTGGCCTTGGGCTACACAAACAAGGCCGATGGGAGCCTATCATAGTGGAACAAAGAAAGAAAAATATGGGACTAGGTTATGAGCCAAAAGACGTAGTTACTCCAAAAATTAGACGAACCTCTTTTAAGAAATAAGAAACTTCTACTAGTGTTAAGGCATTGGATATCTACCATATCATGGATAATGATTTACCCGTCATAGACTTATTCAACAACTTTAGCATTGATAGGATCCCTCTCCAGTTTATCAAAACCATTCCCAATATTTATTATTATTCTGGAATGGACTCTAACAAATACGAATGGGATTCTCCTTCCTTTATCACTGGATATGGTTCCCCCACTTCTAGTAATGACGACCTAGACACCCAATGGGAAAAAGATACCATAGCCATTCTAACCATTTTGACAACCTCCGTAAGCTTTATGGATAATGATGATAGCCTACCCCTCTACTACCCACAATTGATAGATTGGGACCAACAACAACATACACCTATTATGTATCAATTCCAAAATGATGAAGCAATTGTAGCGTTCATGGGACTTCAAACAAACATATCAATAGGAGATCAAAAATCAAGGTTCGTCATGGGGATCGAACATGATGCATACTTCAGTGGAGAGATTGAATCCTCTAGTTGTAAAAATGAAAGAGAAAACATAAAAATAAAAATGTGATTCCCTAGAGAAGACCACAATGTGGCTCTATCGGATCCAAAAAAGAAGAAAATAAAGGACACATCTGAAGGTGAAAACCTCCTTAAGGCACCTGAGGATGGAGAGTTCAATCTCCCTATATTAGAATATCAAGAAAAATCAATGCTCCTAGTAGAAGAAGCATAGTCCGTAAATGTTGGCACAATAGAGGACCCAAAAATAACATGCCATGTGGTGTCGCTTGATCCTAAAGAGAAAGAAAACTTCATAGCATTCATCAATGGAAGGAAGGTAAACTTTACATGGACCTATTCAGATATGCCTGGACTAGATCCAACACTAGTGGTACATCATTTGGCCATCTCCTCTGGAGCAAATCCTATCAAGCAGAAACTCAGAAAAATGCATCCTCATATAGCATTATTGGTAAAGGTAGAACTAAAGAAGTTACTAGATGTGGGTTTCATTAGACCCATCAATTATCCGAAATGGATATCAAATCTAGTACTAGTGTCAAAGCCTATTGGGGGAATAAGGACCTACACAGACTTCAAAGACCTAAAAAAATCCTATCCAAAGGATGACTTTCCCCTTTCAAGTATTGAAATGATTGTGGATCTAACAGCATGGTATGAGATGCTATCCCTAATGGATGGTTTCTCCAAATATAACTAGATACAAATCTCTCTAGACGATCAACACAAAACAACATTTAATTTTTCTTGGGGGACCATTTGCTAGAATGTAATGCCATTTGGTCTAAAGAACATAGGAAAAACATATCAAAGAGAAATGAATACCATATTCCACGATATGCTACATACAATCATGGAAGACTATGTGGATGAAATTCTAGCAAAGTCCATCAAAAGGGAAGATCACTTGACCAATCTTGCAAAGGTGTTTGATCGGCTTGAACAATATAATTTGAGACTCAACCCTAAGAAGTGCATGTTCAGAGTAACATCTGGAAAGATGTTAGGGTACATAGTGTTAAGAAGGGGGATTGAAGTGGATCCTACAATAGTAAAATCCATACTAGAGATGCCTCCACCAAAGCCATTAAAACAACTAAGGAGTTTACAAGGGAAGTTGCAATCCATCAGGCGATTTATTGCAGAACTGACAAACAAATGTCATCCTTTCACTCATCTCCTACATAAGGACATCACCTTCAAGTGGGATGGGAGATGTGACCAAGCATTCCAACAAGTCAAGGAGTACCTACTTACTCCTCCTATACTCATGTCTTCTATTCCAAACAAGGAAAAGATACTCTATGTGTCTACCACATAAGCAACGTTGGGAGCTCTCCTAGCCCAACTAGATGATGATAAAAAAGAAAGAGCGGTCTACTACATCAGTCAAAAAATGGTGGGATATGAGTTGAACTACTCACCCATAGAAAGAGAATCTCTCTCAGTCATATTTGTGACACAAAAGTTGAGACACTACATCTTAAACATAAAGGTAAAGTTGATTTCAAAAGTAGACCCACTAAAGTACCTACTAGCAAAAGCATCCCTAACAAGCCAAATTGCTAAATGGGTGATGATTCTGAGTGAATTTGATATAGATTATGTGGATAAAAGAGCCATCAAGGGACAAATCATAGCAGACTAGCTGACTGAAGCACCCATAGATGATCACAAGCCTCTCATAGTGGAATTTCCAGATCAAAGTATCTTGATGACATAACAGACGGGCCATTGGACTCTATACTTTGACAGATCCCACACTCAACATGGCTTTGGAGTAGGTATTCTATTTCTCATACCACAGGGAGATAGTATACCCAAGGCATACATGATTACTTTCCCATGCATGAACAATATCTCAGAGTATGAAGCTTTAATCACAGGGCTCAAAATGGCTATTGAATGGAGAATAAAAGAGCTACAAATCTTTAGAGACTTTCAACTAGTAATCAGACAGGTGAACGACGAGTACTAAAAAAAAGATGACAAGTTGATGCCGTATAAAAGGATGGTGGATAGATTCAGGGAATATTTTGACACAATAACCTTTGAACAAATTCCTCAAATCAACAATAGAGTTGTCGATGCAATGACAACAATAGGATCACTTCTTGATATTCCATAAAATGTTTCTCAGTATGAGTTCCTTGTGGAACAACTACTTGTACCTACATTCGACATCCCATAATCAAAATTGGTATGTGTTGTTGTTGGTCCTAACTCCCCATGGTACCAAGAAACATTTGACTACATCCATCATGGTATCATACCACTTGACCTAACGACCACTGTAAAGAAAACCTTCACCTATAGGACTTCCCAATTTACAATCCTAGGAGATATCTTATATCATCACAGTCTAGATGGTATATTACTATGGTGTCTTAACACATAAGAATCACAAACAACCTTACAAGAGGTACACCAAGGTGTTTGTGGGTCCCACTCTAGTGGACCTAACCTAGTCCAAAAACTACTCAGAATGGGGTACTATTGGCCCTCCATGGAATAATAATCCATTTAGTATTCTAGAAAGTATCATCAATGCCAACAACATAGTGATCTTGTTCATGCACCAACACAAGAGTTGAGACCCATCACAACACCATGGCCTTTCTCGCAATGGGGATTAGATCTGGTAGGTAAGAT
Source organism: Sequoia sempervirens (assembly GCA_007258455.2). Lineage (NCBI taxonomy): Eukaryota > Viridiplantae > Streptophyta > Pinopsida > Cupressales > Cupressaceae > Sequoia > Sequoia sempervirens. The sequence continues at coordinate 52,200 of VDFB02391013.1, read as the reverse complement.
TTCACCTACTTCATCTAATGGGAACATATTTATTATCACAAAAACAAAGTATTTCACTAAGTGGATAGAAGCAATTCCATTGACCTACATCACTAGAAAACATATATCAAAGTTCATTCTAAATTATCTAATTTGTAGGTATGGAATTCCCCAAATGATAATAATGAACAATGGAACCCCATTCAAGAATCAATACGTCCAAGAACTCTATTCCAAATTCTCTATCCAACATAGATTTTCCATGCCCTACTATCCTCAAGGAAACGGTCAGGCCGAAGCATCTAACAAAACCATACTGAAAATACTAAAAAGGATGGTTAATGAAGCCGACCGTGATTGAAATTTGCAACTAAACCTAGCCCTATGGGCTAATCGAGCCACCATCTAAGCACCTACAGGTGCTACACCTTTCTCCTTGGTATATGGATCATAGGTTGTCTTACCTATCAAGGTCGAAATCCCCTCATTACGAATCTCACTAAAAGGCATGGTCAACAGTGAAGAATATCGGGTATCCAGGTTAAATATATTGGAGCTCCTCGATGAAATGAATTTGAGCATGTTAAACCATCTATAGGTTTATCAAAATCAACTCAAATGAAGTTACGAAAAAAGGATCAAGGACATAAACTTTCAAGTTGGTGACCTAGTTCTCAAAGAGAACTAGAAGGTATAACTGAATCAGGATGATAGGAAAATTTGAACCCAATTGGTTAGACCCATTTATCATCACACCAAGCTATGGTTTTGGGGCTTATCAATTGGCTACTCCTGAAGGAGAACCCTTAGCTGAACCACCAAACAATAACCACCTCAAGAATTTCTACACATGAAGCACGTCAGAATACCCTAGGAAAAAGGGTAAAAAAAAATAAAAAATGGAAAGGATAAAAAATAAAAAAAAAAGAAAAAAAAGAAAGAGAAAATAGTAAAGAGAAATAAAACGTTCCTTGAGTGAAAATCACTTTGTGGTGCTCCTAGAGCAGGTACCACAGTGAAAACCAGGCAAATAGGCGCTATGTTTGAATAAGACTTGCATCATTATCTATCAATACTATCAAAATCATTCACCCATTCATTCCATAATAAAGCATTTATCCAACCATGGCTTGTTACTTATTAAGGAAATTAGTCTTGTCTCCAACTAGGGGAAACTTCCTGAAGCTAGTCATGGATTAGATCTCTGAGTGTCCTATCATGGTCAAAACTATAAAAAATCAAAAATATTTGAAAAACAACAAAATCAAAAACATTTGGAAAACAACAAAAAAAACATCATTGGATTATTCCTTCACTCATCATTCTAATATATCAAAATTTGTTTGAACCTAACGGCTAGTTCAAGTAGATTTCCCACAACATATCCTCCAGAAATAGAATTGGAATATCAATCCATGTTATCAATGTTGTTTGACATCCCAAAGACAAGTTTATGCTTCGAGTCAACCAGTCGAACTATGTGGTGTCTGCATGTATAAAATAGGAAAGGCTTATCTCTGATCATCCCCGAAGGTCGTAGGTCAGTCCCTTTAGGTTTCTATCATGCTTTATTTCAACTTAGTCAAAAAATTGCAAAATCCAAAAACACATTCGCAAAATAGAAAAATCCAAAATATTCAAACCAAGTGAACTATAAGCCTCTGCATGTACAACGTAGGCAAGGCTTATCTTTGATGAGCCCATAAGGCCCTAGGTTAGTACCCTAAAAACAAGAAAAAAAAAATAGCATCATAAAACTTAGAAAATAAAAAAGTCCTATCTCCATCATCACAATTTGCAATAAACTTTTCACTCATAATACATAAATCATCATAATCACTCTTTGAAAAATAGACAAACAAACAAAGAAAATATCAAAAGCTAGAACTTTCAAGCAAAAAAATCACAAATATTTGATTACAAAACAAACAAAAACAATTTCAAAGTATTAACTACCTATCTTTTTGACAATTCACCAACAACATCCTGAGATATTCCTTAACGGATCCGTTCCTATGATAGACATGATAAAAAAGGGATAATAGCCTGAAACCTCAAAACATATATGGCAAGTGATACTGTAACTTTGTTTTTATCTTTTATAATCTTATTTTTATGATTTATTTTATTGACTCATTCCTAGGATCTCTCGAGGATGTCCATAAGGATTTAGAGAAGGAATAGGGGCAATTGAGTGTCATTTCGATTTGATGTTTGTAGATGTTTTTGTGATACTACCATGGAAAATACTTGATTTATTGAGTGTATGAAAGTTGTTTTAAGATAATTCATGTAGCAATTGCATGTTAGGTATTTCATACCTCTTTGTGTAATTGGTTCAAAAAGTTTTGACACAACCCAACCATATACTTTAAACAAAGTTTTTTGTATGTCTGGTATGAACAAGAATATTCTTTGTATGCTGAATCAAAGTCCATGCAATGGATACAAATTCACCTTGGTCATTAATACCCTGGTGCATTGTATTTGTTTGCTACATCAAACAAAATTGTTCGAAATTCGAAGTCTCCAAGTAAAGCAAAAGCAACTCATCAGTACTAACTACATCAAATTTCTATCCATAATCAAATATTTCTTCGAACTAACATCCATCCTGCATCACAATATCATTAGTACCATATGCATCCTGCATCCACAATGTCGTCAATACATATCATGATGATAATAAAGCAATCAAAACATCATGTATCATGTATAAGGCATACATCCATCATATAACATCATATATCAAAACGAAACATCATGTAGGAAGATACAATCAATCCATCCATCCACATCATATGCATACATCACAAAAGTATAAAAAACATACATAAGCATACATCATCATCCATAATCATCACATAAACACATAGTGAAGCTGAATCGAAGCATGTATATCTCATATATATCATCATAAAAAAAGGAGAATGTCATAGTACATCATCATCATGGAAACATGTGTGGTAGGATAATATAAAATAATACATATATACGAGGCCTCGACTGGGCCAATGAATATATATATACAAAATCATGTCTACAATATAAGTCTTTGAATAACATCATAAAGATCAAGCACACATATGACACTCCTTGGTAGGAAGAGGATGACTCTAAAGACTAGGCTATGGATCACCCTCTGGATTTGGTTGTCTGATAGAGTGCCCACCTGACTCAGCACCACCCCCTACAACAATAGGCTCTATAAACTATGGATGACGCTATGCTCTAGAAATAGAGGCCTCATACAAATTCTAATAATATGTAGACATCTGTAACAATCGATCTCGCTTAGCTAAAAGATTATCCCACTCTGTCCTAAGACTGTCCCTCTTACTAGTAATAGCCTACAACTGTGTCTCCATAACAAGATGATTCCCAATCTCTATATCTCGCTCCACCCTGAAACCATCTCTCTTCTGATGAGCCATGTCTCACTCTATAGTAAGAGTAATGATATGTGCCTCCATGAACTGTTGCCGCACTATCTCTACAACTAGCTGAGCACCTCCATCCCCAGGTGGTGGAGGGGGACCTAGAACCTGCCCCTGATTTTTCTATATCTAATCACTCTGTCTAACCTGGGCACCATCCTGTCGAGCCCTACCAAGCTGCTCTGCCAAGATCTTAATACGTTGTCGCTCTCCTCAATGACCTATGATGCCTTCTCTTCCCACTACAAGATCACCACCAAGATCTGTAAATCTCAGAAGAACACGTCGTGCCCACCACTGATCATAATCAGGAGTAGTATCCAGATCCACTAGGCCCACTAGCCAACCCCATCCGAATGGAACAAGAGCTCTGAAATTAGCAATAGCAAAATCACAATTAGGTTGTAGGCCCCATATACGAACCTCTTTGGTGGTCTGACCAAACCGAGCCTCATAAGTATTTGGGAACCAACCCTATCTCTCCCCAAACATCCTGCATACCTTGTTAGGTAAATATCACTCTAGAAGAGAGTGTGTGTGACCAATCAACCATCTAGTTTGTCTACAGTATACCAACTACTCATGATCCTTAGGTGAGGCCTCATAATCCATATATGGTCTCCATATAAACCTGGCATATCATCAAATACATGACGCTAGTATGAAAGCTTCCCAAGCAAGGTATAATGTAGAAAATATCCATAATGATAAGAGTATGGATCCCCAATAGTACGATCATGTATACCATCAAGTCGAGCAACTTTGATTTGCTCACAGGCCCATACGTGCAAAAGAGATACACTTGTAGAAATAGATTTCCCACCATGATATGCAACCTCATGCATATATCTATATAAGTGGGCGAGGAGACATGGACCCCATGCATATCTAGTCCCATGCTCAAACATCTCCTCGATACATATACTCCATCCCAATGGAAACTGACGACCTCTCTTATCAGGAATAACCAACCCTGAAACCAAAACCATAAAGAACAAGGAAACATGATCGACACTACCGAAAAAATTAGATAAATCTATCTCGGACTGGCGAACCTCCAAATTTCTCACCCCAAACACACGCCACATAGTGTGGGTACCTCATTGAATGGAATATGTAACAAGCTCACCATGGATGGGTATGCAAAGGATCCTCCACACATCCTCAATGGTAATGGTGGCCTCCCTAGTAGGTAAATGGAATGAAGAAGTCTTTGAATGCCACCACTCCATGAGCACGGTCATCATAGCAGTGTCACATCAGATGGAGGGCATGTAACGAATGTGCCGCAACCTGATAACATCTAGAATATCTTGCTCCAATACATTGAAACCAACAATCAAATCAAATAGATCTCGAGATCATCGCTCCCTTGACTACAATGGTTTAAGGACCACCTGCAATCATTCAAACCATGATGTTAGGGATTCACATTGCACACACAAAACAAATTGAAAATGATGAATAAATTAACTTAGGGATAAAAAAAGTCAAAAGTGAAGAATTTCTAGCAAAAGCTATGAAAGTCTTAAAAAAAACACTAGAAATAGGCAAGAGCGATGAATTTCTTGTCAAAAGTGAGTGAAAATAGCAAAAGCGCAAAAGTTTGGAAAAAACACAAAACTAAAACAAAGGCGACCAAAATGAAACATAGCATTTAAAAGTGCAAAATTTAGTCAAAAGTGAATTACAAAGGTGCAAAATTAGGTCAAAAGCGAAAAAAGAAGGCAAGTGTGCAAGAACAAAGAAAAAGCGAGTTTTCTACAGGGTCAAAAGTGCTAAAACCGAAGCAAAAGCACTAAAATTCTAAAAATTGCTCTATTAACTAGTTTGACTTTGTGCATTAATTACAAAAACATGGAAAGACGAAAACAAAAATTAAGAGAATACATATTGGGGCACCGATGCCTGTGGGTCATCCATACTCTCGAACCGAGTCCACACGATGTGGGGCTCCCCAAATCCTTGCCATACCTCCTCTAAAACTAAAAAAATGAGAAATCCAAAGGAAAGAATTCTCCATAGGCTCAAAGTGCAAATGAGGTAATGAGAACCCTAATTACCTATTTTAACCCTCAAATACCCTAATTTTTACCTAGGAAACCCTAGTTTTTACTTAGGGAACCTTCATACGTTTAAATTAGGAGTTCCCGGGAACATTTAGATGAGAACGAAAGATCAATAGACTTAATTTTTCATCCTAAACACATTTGAACTGAAATACAACAGGGTCGTGAGCTTGACCTCCAAATTGACTTTTTCAGCTAACCTCTCGAGGGGGTAGCACAAAGTCCTACCATCATTCCGTTGACCTTCGAGGCACAGTGGGGCATAATTTTTTTTCAAAATATTGATCTTAACATCAAATCTTTGAAACAAAGCAACCCGTACTTTGTTTCAAAGAGGGGCAAAATGTAGACATGTAAAATTGACCTAACACCTATCACACACCTTAAATGACATTTTTGCATTATCAACATCATTATCATCAAATATCACTGCATTTCACATCAAAAGCATCAAAAACACTAATTTCCCTTATTAATTGAATAATACTACATTATTTAATTAATTCACTTTTTTTTTTTTATCATTTTTGACGAATTAAATTTTTTTCACTTATTTAATAAAGTCCTAAAACCCTGATTTCCTTTGTAGACATGTCAAATTAACCTAACACCTATCACACACCCTAAACAACATTAAACAACATCAAACAACATCCAAAAACCTAATTTCCCCTAATAATTGAATAAAACAACATTATTTAATTAATTCACTGTTTCATCATTCTTGAAAAATTAAATAAATTTCATTTATTTAAAAAAGTCCTGAAAAACCCTATTTCTGCTATTAATTGAATAAAATGACATTATTAAATTAATTCATGTTTCTATCATTCAACCAATTAAATAAATTATATTTATTTAATGAAGTCCTAATCTCACATTACTTTGTCCTGATTAGTTAAATTATGCCAATTATTTAATTATGTAGTTAAATCACCTTATTCCCCTAAGTTAATTGAATTATTAAATCATAATAATTTAATTATGACAATTTCTCTCTAAAATTTGAATAATTAAATCAAACTATTCAAAACATTTATCAAAAATCAAAACAAACTAATGCAACTTTGTTTGCGAAAGTCAAACTTGATTTGCACATTCAACTCCAAAAAAAGGAATTAATTAATTAAATGAATTAATCAATTTTCCTCACCCACTTTCTAATTGAGCAAATTACGATTGCTAACTAAGCCATCTAATTTGTTGACTGAGCCATCTAATTTGCTAACTAAGCCATGTAATTTGCTGACTGATCAATCAATTTCCTAACTAAACCATCTAAATCTTGACTGATCAATCTAAATATTGATTGATCAATCTAAATCCTGACTAACCAATATATTCCTCAATCACACAAATTGTGCAATCTAATTTTTTTCAATCTACTCATGTATAAATGCTCTCAACACCTTTCAATCGTTGATCTTGACTCAACATTGTTTAATCCTGAATGTCCATTTCAAATCTCATTTTCTATATAACAAACCTCTTTCCTCACAAAAAAGGGATCGAAGATCCAACATCATTTTCACAACAAAGTACTATCGACATTCATAGCCACCATTAGAGCTTCAAAAAATATTCGATTAACCAACCAAGACATCGCATCAAAGCTTCACACATGAACTATGGAGGCTTCGCAGTGATACGAACAATCCAACATCTGGTGAACACACTCTGATATGAGATGGGTAACAATTTTGTTGTTGAATTCATTTGTTTATGTAGTTTATCTTCATGTTCTTGAATCTAGTACTTTAAATTGTTCATTTCGTAAGTGTAGGATTAAATCTAGATTAGTGTTCTTGATCTTAGATAAGATTCTAATTTCAATTACACTTTTCTTGTTTTGCATCTAATGATTTTCCCCCTCACACATTCTGGTACCCCTGGTGGGACCATGGTCACCTACACTAACGTTTGTATGAGCCATTTTTGAAGTTACAGGTTTCAAAATCGCTTTTGGAGAACTTTTCTTGCACCGTCCTACAAAATTTCACAATTTCTTGTCAAAAAAACCATGCAATTGACACCAAGAACCGCACACTTTTTTTTTTTTTTTTTGAGAATTTGACTATTGATAGGGGCACACTTGCTCTAAACCTGCGCATTTTCTCTCTGATAGAGGGTGCACTTGACTCTAATTTCTATGCATTTTCTTTGACATACCTATGTCCAAGATCTACAAATTTGTAACTAATTTTTTTGCTAACGAATGCTTGTTTTTGAATGTGTGACAGGTGCTAACATGTTTGTATGTAGGGTTTAAGAAACACTAACTCATTTTTTGTAGGGAAGATGAACATCTAAAGCACTCCAGATTTACAAATGTTTTTTTGTTAAGTTAGGAATATTTGTTTTGGTGCTATTTTTAAGGTGCTCTTAAAATGAACTATTTCAAGCTTTCTTAAAATAGGAATCGTTATTTGGTGCTTAAAAAAAACAACACAAATGCACACTTCATTTTGGTGCTCCTAAAAATTGAACCATTTCAAGTTTTCTTAAAATAGGAACTTTTACTTGGTGCTTTAAAAAGAACAACACAAATGAACCTTTCATTTTGGTTCTCTTAAAAATGAACCATTTCAAAGTTTTTATGAGTTATGAATTGTCATTTGGTGCATAAAAAGAACAAATATTTCAATTAAGGTGCTCTAAAAATGAATTCTTTCCAAGTTTTCATAATTAGGAACTTTGATTTTGGTGCATAAAAAGAAAAAACACAAAAAAATTTCCTTTCATTGATGCACACACATATTTTCTTTTGTTGACCAAGTTAAGACCATGATTGATTTCTTAGAAACACTCAGATTTGGGCTTAAAAATGAACAAATTATTCTTTTTGTCTTGCACCATTTCTATCTTAAGTGATTGATATCCAAAATAATTTGTATTGGTGCAATTAAAAAGAATAATTGTTATGCTTTGTTCACCTATTTTTGGGGATATCACCACTCGAGGTGCTTAAAAAGAATCAAACTGCTATGAAGTGTATGCTATGCATTCAGTGTTTGGAAAGCTAGATGGTTGTCTTCCCCCCTCGGACCTTTTGGCAATCTTGGGTGAGTGAAAAAATATTGACCTTCGTATCTTTTTCAAGCATACCTTTTAGAGGGCTTGCATATTGAGAAACATCCTGCATTGGAGAACTCATAGGTGATCCAGGTGGTACTTTCATTCTAGACCGCTATATAAATAAATTATGGGTGTGAGGAAAGTTCATCATCCCATTGGGTGTTGTTGGCCTATGCTGACAAATTATCTCTTAGTATCCTCGTGATGCGTAAAAACTTGCAAGGGTTGGGAGGTCTCTTAATTGAGCAAAACATCGCATGTATAGGGGCTCAAAAATAATATTCCTAAAACATTACTAAGAGCCAAATTGTTTAAGAAGCCACCCCTATATCCAAAAAAAATCTTTGAAAGTGGTGCATCGAAATTTACTTTCAAGAAGTTACTTTCCAAGTATGATTATAGGCCCGCGCCATAAGTTGCATGTAAAATTGTCTCTTCGGAGCATGAGGCAGGCCTACCTAAAAGAATGGTTTCTATCCACCAGGGTTGTAATTTCTTGTTTATGTTAAACTTGCCAATACATTTAAAACAATCTTGACATCAAACTTCGTGCTTAATCTAAAAAGAACACATCCAAACAAACACGAAACATGATGATCAAACCAAAAACCCTTTGACTTAGTGTATGCTTTTAAAAGAAGCCCTATATTTTCATTCCTTGAAAGGATTTTCCTTAAAGATTTCTGAATATTTAGGCTATATTGATCAAAGTAAACATTTGGGAACTATGGCTTGGGTGTCGTGATTTCACAACTAAAGCTATAAATATGAAGGTCACACAAGTCCATGCTTTTTGAGTCAATCCAAGTGTTGTATCACTTTCCATACTCCAAACACAGAGAAATTGAGAGAAAAACCAACTTAAACTTGCAAAAATCTAGAGAAAGATTGCTCAAACTCAAAACAAAACACACAAAGACCGCCTTTGCACAATATTCCAATGTAGTTGCTAAAAGATCATTGCATTTTCTCTCTATCCCAGAAATTTCACTGATGAAAATTAGTTGCATCTGACTATAAGAGAGGAGGGCCACCACGTGCAAGGCCCCAAGTCATGGAGGGCCAAGATGCGAAAGGCTGCCCTAACTTACCTCAGCTTAATGCGGTGTTTGGAAATGTGGGACAAGAATGATGAGGACTACAAAGTCCTTCAATCACCCTATAGACTCGAAATACAAGATGGGGCTAGGTGAGCCAATTTTTGGGTTCAACACTACGCCTCAGGAAGCTCTCTGCTCGAGGATGGAAGTGCGGTCCTAGGACGACAGTGCGACGCACTGGCGTCTCTCAAGTGCACTGGAATCTATATGACTAAACAACTTAAGAGGCAAGGTCAAACCTAGGAAAAAAAGCTAACGACCCAGCTAACTCCCATTAAAGGGACAAAATAATAATATTAAATAGACAAAATATTCTCTAATGTGATAAAGTAAAAATGCAAGAGTTAGGGTGGCAAGAATGATCTCACAAAGGAATTCGTTCGCCAGATAGCTCCCAAAAGCACATTCACCTACACATAAAGAAGAGGAAAAATGTTGGGTGGCTATATAGGGTCCTACCTCAGCGAGACCCCCGTTTAGGTGTTTCCACCTCCATGGACAACCAAGAAGGAAAGTATGATAAAGAAAGTACTATAATGAAGGACATTAAAACACTACAAAATAGTAAATTTTCTTACTCAACCAAGTAATAGAGGAGAGGAGAGGGAAGCTTACCACCTCCACCAAAAGCACTCAAGGCTAATGGGGGAGTGAATGAGAGTACTCAAGCCTATGCTACAATGGTGTTGTCCCAAACTTGCTCTACTAAAGTGGTGGAGTGAAGTTGCTGCTGCAATGGAGTGCAAAAGTGCTGCTAGGATGCTTGAAGTGGATGCAAAAGAGTATGTAGAAGCTTGTGAAGAGATTGTAGAAGATGAAATGCTTGTTGAAGGAGTGAATTTGAAGGGGAGAAAAAATGGCCATATTTAGGTTGGTCGACCGAAGAGGGCATTACCAATCAACTACCAATGAGAAGTGTAACGCCTTTGCAGGTTTAGCTGCAGGAATTTTCCAGGGATGTAAGCATGCCGCGTAGATGTTTGCATGCCGCACGGGCGTCCCCGACAAAAAATCCCTCACCGATGCTCAAAACAGGTGCCAAGTGGAATGAAAGTAGTGGGATTAGGTGTAATTAAGTCTTTGAACTTTGTTTTCTAAAGTGGAGAAGGGAAAAAGGGGAATTTGGATAAGGGATGCAAATTCACTCTTATACATTTTTCCCCCACTTTAGCGAGCACGAATACTGATGAGTGCTTGGTAAAGTATATCGAAAAAGAGTAAGGTTAGAAATGTATACCTGAACTATGAAACCTGAAGGTGCAAGGCAAGTGAAGGAATTCATAGCTTCTCAAAGCTATGAAGTTGAAGAAAGAAAGTGTCTTATAGGCTTGTGGACTTGCAAGGAGGAAACCCCCAATATCTCTTGCATGAAGGAAGCCACATGAAGTAAGCATCTTACAGGCCCACATACCTGCAAGGAAGGTGTCCTCCAAGAACTCTCACATGGAGGATACCCATGAAGCGTCCCCCAAGATCTCTCACATGGAGGAAGCCAGGAAAGCGCTCTACAGACCCACAAACCTATAGGGATGGTATTCTCCAAGATCTCTCACATGAATAATACCCAAGGAAGCACCCTTCAAACCCGCAGACCTATAGGGAAGGTAACCCCCAAGATCTCTCACATGGAGGAAGCCCAAGAAATCACCCTACAGATCCATAGACCTGTAGGGGAGCCGCCCCCAAGATCTCTCGCATGGAGGAAGCTCAAAGGTGTTAGGGTTAGAAAGGAAGATATCTAACAATTAAATGCAGATTTAATTAATAAACAGAGAAACTAAAACACAGAATAAATTATAACACAGAGAATTTAACATGGTTCACCCAATCCGAGCTACATCCACCAAACCACAACCATCCAATTATTTTATTATCTAGTGCAAAAACCTATTACAATCTTGCGAATAATCATGTTTTTCATCATACTGTAACCCCCATCTGTACCACTTTTTAACAAGCTCCCACTTGGAGGCTGATCAGGCTCCACACCAACACAAAAGGAAGCGCCCTACAGGATCTCAAACCTATAGGGAGGTATCCCCCAAGATCTCTCACATGGAGGAAACCTAGGAAAGCGGACTCCGCAGAGTCAAGAAGTAGCCACATAGGAAAGTAAGTGGACAATCATGTAGACCGTCGACAATTTGGAAAAATTTCTAGGGGTCCCTCAGGAACTTATCATGAAGAGGGGGTCCACTCAAGGGACACACAGTTCGAAAGCAGATGTTTTCTTTCTCAAATCGATCCATCACCAAGGGATCCTTTTGAAATATGTTCACTTCATCAAGGAATTTGAAAGGAAGAATATGCCCCCACGCGAGGGGAAAGTAAAAGCTATCCCGCTTCAAAGGAAGGTTTTCAAGTCCTTTCTTTATGAACCCATGATGAAGGAAACATGTTCCGTGAGGGCTCCAAGTTGAGAATGCGATTCTAAAGAAATATTTGCAAAGATTTTCAAGAAAACATTTATTGGCAATGAATGCATTTTCTAAAAAATGAAATGTTGAAGGAAGGCATTGTCAGACATGGGAGGGACAACTCAAGCAAAGAAGAGAGAAAGATAAAGAGAAAGAAAAAGAGAGAAGACAACACAAACAAAGGGCATAGGGGATCTGGTTTAGCGGGGTCAGATTTTTCCATGCTCATATAAATAATAGGTAACCGTAGTGCAAGGCGAAAGATCATCAATCCCCAACTAGATCGGGAAGAATGCATGGAAAACAAAGAAAAAATAAAAAATTGGGTCAACATGGAAGGGAAGCCTAAATTCCCCCAACGCTTTGCATCATCCCCAATTTATCAAAAATCAAGCACAAACATGGAAGAATGATGATAGAAATAGTGGAAGGTTTACAACACAAAAACCACGCTTGTATCCAAGCACCAACAGGGCTGACAAGGGTCATCCAGGAACACATAGCATGATCACATGGGAACACATCAAGAAACACACACACACACAAGATCAAGAAGAGGCCTCCTCCTAACACTGATCGACCAAGAGGTCATCCGCTTCCCACTCTAGATCATCGTAGGGGGAAGGAGGATGAGCCTGTAGTGGCAGGATGTTAAGAGGAGGAGCATCCGACCCTCCCTCAACAAGGGATAAGGAAGAAGCCCCCACAAGGTCTTCTTCACCGAGCTCTTGTGGAGATAAGGTCAACAATTTCATGAAGATTGATGACAAGGTCAAAAATTCATCCATAGAGTTAAACATGCACCCCACAAGAGCACCATGTTTAACTTTAGTGGACAAGGTTGGTTGCATCTGAGATTCACTGTTGGGCTCACCGAATGAGTCAGGAGTGGTGATGAACTTAGGGGAAGCCGAGACTAGTTCTGTAACTAGGATGAAACAAGTCAGCACATGACCACCTTGTGAAGAAGGTGGGATCCTCTTACATCCTTCACTGCTAGGACCACACTCCAACTTTTGATTTGTTGGAGACAAACTTCCCATAGACGAGGCTAGAGGTGCAGAGGAAAAAACCACAGTGGATACAACCAAGGTATTAATCATATCCATGGGCTTTGGGAAAGGTTGGATATCTGAAATGGAGATCAACAAAGGTAGCTCCACTGAAGGAGTGATGAATACCTGTACCTCCTTGGGGTTAGGCACATTCATACTCGCAGTGGAAGCCGAAAGTGATGTAGAACTAGATTGAAGAGAAGAGGAAGGATGGGGAGAGGAAGACACTACAAAAGGCCCTAAAGTAGGGGTAGTCATCTCTTCCTCCTTCCTTTGTGAGGCGGCCTACTCAGCTAGAAGAGAATTTTGCTGGCGCTTGTGCTTGCACACAAGGCGGTTTCTATGATTCTTCGAGTTTGAGGTCGGAGGTTGCAAAGGAGAGAAAGGCTCTTTCTCAACCATGAGAAAATCCATTATGGCTGTCTTCGGCGGAGGAATGGATTCTTGAACGAGAGTAGGAGGAACAGGTTGAGGAGCAGCGGGAGGAGTTGGCTCAAGAGCCTTAGTAGTGGGCCTCTTCCCGTTTACTACTTTAGGAGTAGGAGTGGTAGGAGGCTGCAAAGGTCAAAGCAAAGAGGACCCTCCATGGGAGACCTTCCCATTATACCGAACGGGTCTAGGCTTCATCAAAAAAATAGAAAGTTCGAATGCAGGATGCTTAGGATTTTTCCAAGTGGGCACCATAGGATTCTCTCACAAGCGGGGAGCAAAATTTGACAGTACCATAATAGAGCGAGAAGAGGCGTTAGACTAACCTGCATAAGAGGAAGAAGGAGGATCTCAAGACCGCTTCTCTTCTTCCCTCTTACATGCCTTAGTGGCAACACTGTCAACTTTTAAGCAAGCCCTATGTGAAACAACATAAGGCGACGAAGGGTATCTCACTTTCAGCCTTAGGTGCCCTTTCTTATAGTTCTAATATGCTTGGTATAGAAGGTCCATTCTAGGCAGAAGAGGACCAACGGGCATGAGCCAAGAGTAGTCCAAGGAGTAGCTACCACGAGCAACCAATGATTTATAAATGGTGTCATGAATTACATGTACGGAACCCCCATGGATAAATTTTAAACATTTATGCATGACTGAGGGTACCGTGTTCATAGCCACTAACCAAGGGATACCCAAATTTACCCTAAAGAGCTTAGACCTAGGGATAATGTTGAATAGGAGTTTCACAGATTTAGGTCAAACTAAGACTAACAGGACAATACTACCCAGAGGGGGCACGAAAATCCTGTCATGCATGCAGATGGTACTCACAAGTGCATTATACCCATTTTTATGTAAAAATTTAATTAGCATAATCTCCTCAGTTATTATGTTTACTTGTGATGTTAGATCAATGAGAACACCTGCTACAATGTTTCCATTGATCTGTGCAGGGATATAAAGAGGAGATGGTTCCCTGTTAAAACCCATCAATAGGTCCTATGAAGTGAAGGTTATACCAGTACCATTGTCCAGAGGCTGTGCAGAGGGGATAGGTTGATGCAGGAAGGAGGCCATTACACACACTAGATGATACTTCCACAAAGTTGTAAAGGTTAAAGGATAAGACAATTGCCTAATTAAGGTTTTGTTATGCAATACCTTCAGAACCTTCCAACTATGACAACTAGGGGTCGTAGGTTGGGTTGTAAGGCGATAGCCTCACAACACTCACACCTACAACACTCCTAGAGTACGAGGAAAGGAACTGTCAGTATCACAAAACGAACCAAAATGGTTCATGTCAGGTTCACCAAAAATGTAAGAGACGGGGACCACCATGTGCAAGGCCCCAGGTCATAGAGGGCCAAGATGCAGAAGGCTGCCCTAACTTACCTCAGCTTAATGCAGTGTTAGGAAATGTGGGACGAGAATGAGGACTATGAAGTCCTTCAATCATCCTATTGACCCAAAATATAGGATGGGGCTAGGCGAGCTGATTTTTGGGTTCAACACTACACCTCAGGAAGCTCTCTTCCTGAGGACAGAAGCACAATCCTGGGATGACAACACAGTGCACTGACATCTCTCAAGTGCGTTGGCATTCATATGACTAGACAACTAAAGAGACAAGGTCAAACCTAGGAAAACAAGTTAACGACCCAGCTAACTACCACTAAAGGGCCAAAACAACAATATTAAATAGACAAAATATTCTCTAATGTGATAAAGTAAAAATGCAAGAGTTAGGGTGGCAAGAATGATCTCACAAAGGAATTCATTCACCAGCTAGCTCCCAAAAGAATGTTCACCTACAAACAAAGAAGAGGAAAAATGTTGGGTGGCTGCATAGTGGCTTGCCTTAGTCAGAGCCCCATTTAGGTGTTTCCACCTCCACAGACAACCAAGAAAGCAAGTATGATAAAGAAAGTACTATAATGAAGAACACTAAAACACTACAAAATAGTAAATGTGCTTACTCAACCGAGTAAAAGAGGAGAGGAGAGGGAAGCTTACCACCTCCACCAAAAGCACTCAAGGAAAATGGGGGAGTGAATGAGAGTACTTGAGCCTCTGCTACAATGGTGTTGTCCCAAACTTGCTCTACTGAAGTGGTGGAGTGAAGTTGCTACTGCAATGAAGTGCAAAAGTGTTGTTAGGATGCTTGTAGTGGATGCAAAAGAGTGTGTAGAAGCTTGTGAAGAGATTGTATAAGATGAAATACTTGTTGAAGGAGTGAATTTGAAGGGGAGAAAAAATGACCATATTTGGGTCAGTCAGCTGAAGAGGGCGTTACCAATCAACTACCAATGAGAAGTGTAACACCTCTACAGGTTCAACCACATGAATATGCTAGGGACATAAGTGCACCACCCAGATGTCTACGTGCTGCGTGGGCATCCTCGATAGAAATGTCCCCATCGACGCTCAAAATAGGCACCAAGTGGAATGAAAGTAGTGGGATTAGGTGTAATTAAGCCTCCAAACTTTGTTTTCTAAAGTGGAGAAGGGAAAAGGGGAATTCAAATTCACTCTTATACAATGACATAAATTGAGCACTTGCTGCGGGACCCGTGCACTTGCTTTTAGTTCCTTTCATTTGCTTCTAAGAAACCAACACACTTGCCACTAAGATGCTCACATTTTCCAAAAGAAACTCACTTTTTCCTGATTAAGCATTGCATTTGACAGAAACACACAGAAGTTGCACTTTCCATTCTAGCTTGCACTTGCTTCTCTGAAACCCAAGCACTTGACACATTTTTTGTTGCACTTGATAAATCTGGCCACTTTTGCTCACAATCTTGTGGCTTTGCTCAAAAACTAGTGCTATTGTTTTATCCTGATGAAAACTAGGAAAAACAAACCGAAGTTGTTTACAGGATCCTTGTTCGAATGAAACAATTGGAAAACCAGATAAGTCACATAGTCCCTCATCTATTATATTCATCCTACTTGTTAGAAACCAAAATCAAACAAAACACTAGGATTATGCATTCACTTAGACGTCTATGATATCAACAGTTACTTAGAACTCGTAGATAGTTCAATTAAATTTTTCGCAACATATCCTCTAGATAAGGGAGTGAAATATCGACCCTAGTCCTTCAACATTTTTATTTCCAAAAATTAGCACCATTCAAAAACAACATTCAAACCTTAGGGTTTTGAGCTTCATAGTAACCATCTCAAACACCATCACACTTTATGACCATCTGACGATTGACTGATCCAGTTCAACAACCAAAACTTGTAGCACCGATGCTCTAACTTGTTGTCCCTATAGCACACATGCCCCGTTTGGAAAGGGTACCCTCTCTTT
Organism: Sequoia sempervirens; assembly: GCA_007258455.2. Taxonomy (NCBI): domain Eukaryota; kingdom Viridiplantae; phylum Streptophyta; class Pinopsida; order Cupressales; family Cupressaceae; genus Sequoia; species Sequoia sempervirens. The sequence continues at coordinate 35,317 of VDFB02391013.1, read as the reverse complement.
TCGCTTTGTTGGGTTGTTTTGCCTTCGCCTCATTTTGCATGCCCCTATTTTGAGTCCTAAGTGGTAAAGGAGTCCTAGAGTTAGCATATTGAGTTGATCAATTGACATCACCCTCAAAATTTCCAAGACTTTAGCCTCTGCAGAGTTCCCTTGGCAGTTTTCCTTCAAACTTTAAAACTATCGTCCTTCACGCTATGCGGATCTGCCCTTGTGGGCTGCCTTATGTAGAATTTTGTAATGTCGTCACCATTCCAAATGGCCAAATTAGCACATCTGCCTACTATGCGGGACTCGTGGCCTTCGTTTCCGCTTTAGCTGCCGACTTGCTAGATGGCCAACCCTCGACTGTTGTCTGCCTTGTGGAGCCCACTGTTTCTATTGTCTTCTCTTTTGAACTGTGTCGACCAACCTTGGCTACCTCCGTACTCGCATTAATGGTAGGAATTTAATGCATGAAATTCTATAAATAGAAATTTCGATGGGTGATTTTCATCATTAGACTTTCAAAAAATTTGTCAAAAACCTCCAATCACTGTCGCCTCCGCACCCGTGAAGTCCTATTGCCACTCGTGCTTTCCTATCTTCAACTTATTCATCAAATTTCTATGGGTCTGCTAGGTAGGACCTTTTCCGTAGCCCCATTTTTTGTTTTTCCTCCATTTTTGTAGATTCATTAAAAATCTTAAGAGGAAAAACTCTAAAATTAGAAAGAAAATGGAAAGGCGAAGAAAACCCATGAGTTAGAATTTAAAAATCCTTTGAAAATCGCTCACAAGGAAAGTGCAGAACTTGAGGTCTCCATCGCCATTCTTGAACAAGAGCCTCCGGATCTGTGGGGCCCACAAAATGGTTTCCGTCGTTCCCTTGACCCTTCAACGATAAACTTTTAGTAGCGGCCGTCACCTCCCTTGGACCTACCCATGCGGGAAGGCATTTACTCTTAGCCATCGTGTGTTGAACTTAAACAAAAATCATAACAAGATCTTTTCACCTTCGCAGGTTCTTGAGTTCGGGCCTTAGCTTGTGGATTGCCCTTGGCGCCTCGTCCTCCAAAATGGTTGATTGACCCTGTCCTCCCACCTTACGGGTCCCGCAACATTTTCGTCCGCTAACTTGGCTTAACACATAACTCCCTAAGGATCATCTCCTGTGGGATTTTTCCGCCACTTCATCACCATTCAATGATTGTTTCCAAATGACAAAACCTTAGATTCCTCCCGCTAGGTAGGCCCTGCACTGAAAACTTCCTTCCAATTCTCAAGCCAAAAATGCCTAAGTTTGGGCCCTTGGCGGGCTGCCCATTGTGGACTTCCGTCTACAAGCTTCCATCATGACTTTCCTATTCTGAACGACCTCTTTTTACCATCCATCCACCTAATGGACCCTACACTCACCGCCTCCTTCTGAGCTTAAAATGAGAACTAATTTATTGATTGTGGACCCTTCGATGCAGGTTGCCACTGCCCCTCAATTGCTGTTTCAAAATAGCTAATGGCCTTTGGATTTCTGCTCTGCGGGCCCCGATGCTTTTCTTTCCCCCAAAAAAATTGAAAACCACTAGGTGAAAACTTGATGCGGGTGGTCACTCGTGGGCCTTTTCCCTAACGTTGATGTTCCTAGACTACCAACAATCTGTCGGCCCGCTATGTGGGGCCCAACCCTGCTGGCTCCTTCTAGCAATTTGTGAACGAATAAGTAATAGGTCCCCTGTGGAACCAATGATGCAGGCCTCCCTTGGCGGAACTTCGTCCCGCCTCCGCCATTTTGAACGACTGACCTTCAACAACTTTCATCATCTCCCTATCCACACCCATCTAAACAGTTTGGAATTCAAAGTGAAAAGATGTCGTCCTCTCTTGGTGCAGACCCCGCAAAGCGGGGCGCCGCAATGCGGGGTGCCACTTTGCCAACGTTGTTCCAACAACAGAGCTCAAAAGAGCCAAGATATCCCCTACTCCCACATTCCTTAGGCCCGCATGCCCGAATGGTCAAGTTATCATTTCCAAAACCTCAGAAATGATCCGACCCACGTGCCAAAATAGTTTAACCTCTTGGTGTGCCCCATCTAAGCTTGAAAACTTGACGCAGGTAGAAACATGCAGGCCGTCGTGCCCTGTTTTCTATCCGTTTGTAGCTGCCCTCAAAAATGGCTGCTAGCCTAGGGAAGTCCACACCCCTAGGCCCGCATTTCCATATTTCCCTCAAACGAAAGGAAAATGATGATCGAAGAAGAATGTTGTGATCTTTGAATGATGAATTATTCGATCTAATGTGGATTTTGCAAGATTTTTCTCATGCTTCCTGTGTTTTGTGTGTAAACATGTTGATAGCTCCATTGATTGTAGGATATATGGAATCAGCTGCAAGACCTTCGGGGGCAACTGTAGAAAAGGAAAAGGGCAAGAAGGCTACCAAAGCACCAAGGGGGAAAGAGGAAAATGATGAAATGAAGTACAAATTCCAAGGGGTGGAAATTAAAAAAGGTCACCACAAAATGGGACACTGTCTCAGACACAAAATTGGGGCACATTGATATTGATGGATTCAAGAAACGAGTCATTGCCAACCCTGTCATAAAGAATGCAAAGAAGATTAGGAAATGTGGATTAGCTAAGCTGGTTGGTTTCCTACCCACCCTTGTGGCTCCTGAGCTAGTAATGGCATGCAGGGAGGCATACCAAGAATCAACCAAGAGGATTGTGGATCGAGATGGAAACGTATTGGTTAACTTGTCCTCCAAGTCTATAGGGAAAAATTTACACATCCCCACCTTTGATGAGATGGAGGACACATCGAAGGAATATGCCGAAAGCACATGGAAGGATGATCCCCTCAAGTGAAAGAAACTAATCAATCAATTCTAGCTGAAGGAGAAGAGGGGTAACATGAATAAAGTGCCTTAAGAGCTTTTCAGAAGTGATTTCCATGAGGATTACCATGATTTGGTAACCTTGTTGAGCAGGGTTATGGGCCTCCCAACTATGGAATATTTCCAAGAATGGATGCTTTATTTTATAGAATAAATCATCAGAGGGAAGACCAAATTTCACTAGGAAAGAATGATCAACAACTGCCTGCATGAGAAATTTGTAGTAGTGAAGAAGAGCTCTCAATTCTACATGACCTCATACTTGGTCTATTTGCTGGATGACCACACTCAATATAGAGGTCTATTTGTGGCACCAAGTCAGACTCTGGGAAGGGAACTAAAGGTCTATGATAGGTACCCACAACTTGAGTACCACAAATTCAAGAAAGACTACCGCAGAGTGAATGATGCCTTTATCGGGTACATTATCAGATTACTTGGAGGTGACTTCAAAAGGAGAGTCACTCATAGTGAAAACGCCTTCATCCACTGGTTCATATTTTTTTTCACCCAATTTACTAAATTCACATACATCAGAACCGAGGGATTCTCCGAGAGGCCATATAAGCTGCCCTGGTATCCAAATGACTGACTTATATTGCTTGAAATCTCCAGGAAGCTACAACATGCACATACTCTTTTGAGCGACAAGCATAGGATGGGGATTCCTTATCCCCTCACATTCGGCTAGGGTATGTATGCAATCCCCGCATCCCAGTGTGTAGAGTACTTAGAGAAGGAAATCATTGAATATAACCTAGAGCTTCACACTGCCTGGCCACAGATGGATCCATATGGCAAGCTAAAGAAGCTGGTTGGAAAAGAATACGCCCATCTACACAATGTTGAGGACTTTTGGGAAAACTACAAAGATGATAAAGAAGTGCGCATGAGGCACGATATGTACATGATGGAATATTTTGTTTAAATGGTTAACTTGTTACCGGTGCCATATCAAGTTGTGGAGGAAGAGAACACTGTCATAGATCCAAGATTCAATGTCGTTGCTAACCTTCTACTACCCCTGATTAACTGGGATGAGGAAGAGATATTTTAAAAAATCCAATTGAAGCCCGAACAAAGCAATGGATTGATGGGAAAATTGCTCAGTTGAAACTTCAAGGAGCGACTTTGACATATGGAGAGCTCGAGGACAAGCTCGAGAGCAAGACCGATAGTGGAATTGTTGCTGCCCCATTTGGGGAAACCTTAAAGTCTCCTCCTACTACTAGATCAAAGAAGAGAAAAGAGGTGGTGGAATGCTAGCCAAAGCACAAGGTTTATTCTAGGAAAGCATCAGAGAGAGAGCCCTCTAAGAAAGCAAAGAAATCAGGTATTTTCATAGAGATTCCCACCATTCAAGAGGACCCCCTCTATGAAGGAGAGGAAGAAGAGGCTGAGAAACCCAAATCTCCACTTGCTGCCTTTGCTCTGGCTGCCAATACTGCTGCCACTACCATTACTCCTCTGCCGGAATCTCAAGCATTACCTTCTTCTTCTCCACCCACAGTGGACATTTTGGTTCACCTTGCCTCCACCTCACCTACTACACAAATTATGGTGATAGATTCTTCCTCCGCTACCACTTCTCCACTCTCTTCTTCCTCCATGTCTCCACCAAGTACTTTTTCCCTTGGCCTCAACAACAACAATTCCCACCCTTACTCTCCTAGAAGCTTTCACCACGCTTATGCAAAACATACCAATGGAGCTTTTTGGAGTATTAGTGAACCCTGCAGTGCAGGCTACCCTAGAAAAAGTTGTTGCTAGCCTCCCTGTCCCTCCTCCGACTGAACCACATACGATGGAGGAAACAATGTAGATTTTTGAGGAGTTAGAAAAATGAGAAAGGGAGATAGCCAAAGAAATAGAAGAAGAACCTACTGATTATCATGAGCATCCCGAACATCAACATCTAGTCATTAATGAGGTGGTGCATGAAGGGGAGGAAACACAATCCTTTGAAGAAGATATTGAGGACCTCGATGCAAAATACATTGTAGAAAATTCTAACCAAGAGCTTGAGGAAGAGTTGGCCAAGCAACTCAAAGATGTTGGGGAGGAAGTTGAAAGGAAATCCTCTAAAGAGAAAAGAGATTCAGATGAAGAAATAGAGGTAACCATAGAACCTCCAACTAAAGAACAAGAGAAGAGCGCTTGTCATGATGAAGAGATGCCTCCCTCAGGGGAAGAAGAAGAAAAGAAAGAGGAAAATAAAGAAGAAGATAAGCTTGAAGAAGAGGCTGAAACGAGAAGAATCCCAAAAGCAGAACATCATGAAGAACATGGGAAAGAAGAGGAAGACAAAGGGTCTAAATGGGAAGATAGCCCTAAGGAAAACATATCCACCACTGAATCTATAGAAGGAAAGGCTATACTCATTCAAGATTCAGATGAGGAAGAGGAGGAAAAGACAAAAAAAGAGGCTCTGAGCCATGAAGAACTAGAAATTCAACATACTCGAGAGAAGGAAGGTGATCGTGAATCACTAAAAGAAGAATCTCAAATGCCTGAGTGGCTAGATAAACAATTGCAAAAGAAGGCTCCTATCCTTATGGATCCCAAGAACAAATTAGAAGCCATCCTAGCTCAAGCACAGATAGGGACAAAGAAGGAAATGAAACCAAGGGTCTTATCCCATCTGACAATGGATGTATGGGGATCACAGACTGTGCAAATAGCTACTCTAGTGGTGGAAGGAGAAGGAGTTAGTTATAATATTTCCACCATTGACTTAGGAACGACCACCAGGGAGCAGAAAATTGATCATCTCCAAGGATTTGTAGCCACCATTGTGCATCAAATGAATAAGGACAAATCCTCTCAGGAGGAATTAAAAGTACAAGTGGTAGATTTGACAACCTACATACAACAATGGTCTTCTGTTGAGGAACTGCCAACAACTTCATCGGCCCCACCTTAGCTACTGTCCAAGGATCATATTGGAAAGCTTAAAAGAAGGAAGAATTGGAAAAATTACATAGATAAATGGTTCCGATGGGTGGTTTACAATGGAGATATGGGCATTGGACATGCTGTTTGGACAACAAATAAGTTTTGAGAGGTGTAAAAACAGCTCGAAGGAACAAGGAAATTTTGTACTAACTTCCTAGAGCTGTATAGAATTACATACCCCAAGCTCAAGGCTATCCTCAAGATGCCTGAGAGAACGTGGGAAAAGGAGTTGGCACTGGTAAAGGATGATCATTGGCTCATTGAGACCTGGAAATTAGGCCTCGAACACAGGAGAGAAATCTTGGAGTAGGTGCTCCATGAAGTGGAGCTTGACATAGATTGGGTCAAAGAACATCTAGTGGCTTGTGGAGAATATTTGAAGCTCATGATGGATTACGACATGCCTTCCGTCGAGCTTGATCCTCAAAAGATAAGGCCTTATTTCCATAAGAAGATGGAGAATGGAGCCACGAACATGCTCATGCCATATTTTATGGACTTTGCTGCTCGAGCCTTCGCCCAATCAGAGCAAGTAGTTAAGAATACATCTAAATGTGACAAGGATTGGGATGCAATTACTAGCAGATCCAAAAAATTGAGCTTCCAAGTGCTCCAATCTGATATAATGGAGTGGAGCAAGCTTTAGGTGTTGATCGACAAGTTCGTAGAGTATGCTACTATGAAGAAGAATGAAGGAAATCTGGTCATTGATGATGAGTTCCTCACAAAGCAGCTGCAACAAGGCAATCAACTAAAAGACAAAATGCTACAACACCATGCACTAGAGGAAAAATTAGGCTAGAAGACAAAGATGTAATTTTAAATTGTAAAATATTAAGGGGTAGGTGAAACCCTAGTTTGTAGTGAATCTTGGCCACACAATGAGATTAAATCTTGGCCATTCATTTTTCTTTTTGGACACTATAAGTAGGGGGGTCTCCTCTCATTTTCAAGGGAGAGTTGAGTTGTTGTAAAGACATGTTGCTGAAATTCTAATAGAAATTCATTGCTATTGGGTGGATTCTTGAGTTTCATCTCATGTTTCACGATTCTTCTCTTTATAGTTAATATATTTGAGTAGATTTACTTTATTTTTCTATGGGTTTAGCATGTTGGTAGTAGATTAGTTAATGTTGTTCATTGGTATTGAAGAATTTTGCTATGTTGATGCCCTTCCTTGTTCATTACTTTTGTTGTTTATTGATGATAAATAGCAGTGTAAATCTAGTCTGAACATGAATTGCATGCCACACTTAAATTTTATCTTTTATGCATGCTTTATGGTGAATGAATGATTGAAAATCTGCAGACCTTAGAAGATTGCACTAGTTTCATGAGACTGTGAGTTGATTTGGTTAAGTGGAACTTAGTTTTGGGAAGGCTGTCCACTATAGCATCCTCCATTATCACTATTCATTGGTAGTTTTAGGTCTAGGAACTTACTCTCTTCCATGCCCTTTTGAATTTTCTTTCAAATAGTAATTTAGGAAAAGTTCAAGCATCATTGCACATTGTAAAGCCAAATTTGAGACAAAAGTGGAGTTTTAGACTGCTATCCTGAACTTGCAACAATAGAACATAATTTCAAAATTTCATAAACTCCATTGAAAGAGTTGATTCCCATCCAACTTAAGTTATGTAAGGCTGCCCTATGATTACCAACAAAATCACATCAAACCATTGAGACATTCCAAGCAAGTCATGACCTGACACTCGAGAGACCTTGGGGTAGTGATTTGTAACTCGTTTGTAGATTTCTACCTTTCAAGAGAGGTAGTGCACTTGTGCATTTATTGTGTTGAGAAGGTGCAAAAACACCCATCAACACAACCTAGTATCACACACATTGAAGGTGAACAAACTAATATCATTAGTAATTTAAGAACCTTCATATTTGAGAAAAATGAAACACCCAACCAATGGAGAAACACAACACAAATCTTAGGAAAAGAGGAAGAGAAAGTAGACATAGCAGCTGAAAGACCCATGTTACCATCATTTGAATGAAAATAGACATACAACCTTTATGGTCTTTGGCAAGAGTAAAACCCTTAGATTCGGTAAGAGAAAAATCCTAAAGCAAAAATCTATACTCTGCCTTTCAAAGAACTGCCCTACAAAAAAGTTTTCCAAAGGGTTCATCTCAAGAAGATATCACACCCATCAAAATTGACTAGAATTGGAAGAAAATGGAAGCAAGCAAGAACAATACCAACATCCCTCTTGCAAAAACCACGAATGATGGAAGGGACCCATGAGGATATAAACCAAGTGACCTTACAATAGGGTATTGAGTATCAAAACATCCCCAAAACATGTCAATCTATTACCCAAATCACTCTTATCAAGGGTCACAACATCAAATAGGATAACATCAGGGGTTTCGAAATCACCATCAAGGAATAAGTCCAGAACATCAAATTTCCCTAAATAATTTTTTTTGAAAAGATTGAGGAAATTAAACGAGTTCAAATACGACATATCATCAAAAACTTATTCAAGGTGGAAACATTACATATCCTCAACCAATAGACGTCATTCCTAAAACACCTCAATATACACATCAACAACACTTCCAATATTAGTAGTATCAAGAAGTTTCACAAAACCAAGGTGTACCTCAAGTTCAATATCAAAATGTACTTGAATCATAGTATCAAGAAGTTTCACAACACCAAGGTGTAACTCAAGTGTAATATAAAAATGTACCTCAAACACAGTATCAAGGAGTTCTACAAAATCAAGAGCAAAACAATCAAGAAAATCCATAGAGGAAAGATTACCAACCAAGAAGGAAATTCACCCCTTTGGGAGAAAATTTAGAAGTAATCATGCATGAACTAGTACAACATGAACTTATCAAAATCAACGATAGTCCAACTTATGGTGAACCAAACTTTAAAATCCCTTGGTATAACAAGTACAAATGATGTGAGTTTCACAAAATCAAGGGTCATAGAATGAAAAAATGAACAACACTCAAACATCTCATCCAAGACCTTATTGATCAAAGAGAAATAGCTATTAAAGATGACAGTCAAAGTCCATCTACCAATGACAACAATGACAATTCCTCAACCTAAAAAGTTGAAAACAACGATCAAGAGCTATCACTAATCACATTGAAAATGTCTCTACATCATCTAGTGAGAAAGAGGACATACATCAAGAATTTAATCCCAAGCATGATCAAATTTAATCACCCAAGTCTAGCAATGATTCATTCCAAGAGACATTGACATCATCCAACCTCATGGTAGTACATATTGATAATCAAGAGACTCTTAATCCAACGCTTGTACCCAATGCACAATCAAAGCCCAGAGCTATCACCCATATTCCCACATTCTAAGGAAATCAAAGGATTCTTTACAAGCAATCCCTTCTTTGAAATTGATCCATGTCAAGAATGTGATCCAAAGCATATTAAAGATAATATCACACAAAGTCAAGATCAAAAATCCTTATCATCAAAATACTACAATGACTTGGCAGATATCTTCCAAGCCATTCAAGGTTTTCCAAAAGAAGAACAAATCCATATACCAAATGCACATACATCTACCCATAAGATGCTTACTCCTAATGGACATGTAGATGATCTTCATCCAAAACAAGAGTCTCATACTCTTGATATCATAAACAAGGAACAAGAGTCACCTACTCTTAACATCTTTACACATGATCGAAGCACAATAAAATCTATACACATATTTGAAATTGATCAAGAAGAAGCATTAAAATCAAAAACATTGTCCAGGTAGGTTGAAGACATCGAGCATTAAAATATGGAGCACAATATATTAAAATCAGCGGAGATAAATAACAATCCTGAACAACAAAGCATTACGTATACACTAGTCAAAGAAGTACCAATATATTTTGAAGGGTCATCAAAATATGATATTTCACATGATCAAGTTGACAATATCAATTAGGAAGTTATCCCACATATGGAGGATTCTACTAGTGAAGAAGCTATCACCTTTGAAGATCCACAACAAAGCAGAGAAGGATTAGCACCTTGTTTCCCAGGTAAATTATATCCTACTGCAAATAAATTTTTTCAATGGATGCATTATCAAGGTAAAGGATTATGCCTACATGAACAAGATATCCTAAAACTAGTGCAAATTATTGAAAATCCTAAACATCAAGGTCTTGGTTATTCAACAACTAAGGGATCTAAACATATCACTAATACCTCTATAATACTAGGGGCAACTTTATCTAATGCAAGCATCAACATAGAGAGCACAAAGAGTCCTTATGATGAAATTGCTAGCAACACTACAACTAGCCATGTCATGAATCATCATCCACACATATTTCAACCCTCTGATTGGGACCAAAAACAAGAGAAAAAGCTATACCCAAGAATGAAACAAATCATTGAAGCAAAAGAATCAACAAAAAAAAATAGACAAGAAAGATTCAAATGGATACAAAAAAAGAAAAGAAAATCATCCCTATCAAACTCCATAAGTCAAAGAAACTATGGGGAAAAATAAAAAAGGGAAGTTCATCCATAAAAAATGTCCAACAATGTAAAAAGATTCAAAAGCAACCTAAAAGGTATATCAAGACGTTGATGCCAATTGAATCTCCATATCCACCCATCATTGCTCATCATCCCAAGTTTGGAGAGTCAAAGATTCTAACCTGTCGACCAATCCATCTAAATATCATATCCCTCAATGCATTTCACCATCCAGATATCCAAATCTCACATTGACCATGTATTGGTAGAGACTCTTTATCATAAGGACTTTGAGGGAACTCTATTCGATGAGTGCATCAAGGTAAGGTTAACTCTGCTATCAACAAGGAAGATAAGAATTATCAGGGGTTACATTCAAGTGACCATATCCTAGCAAAAAAAATCCTCTAGGTAGGATATCATTGGCATGTCATGATAGCAACAACACCCATATTAGCACCAACAATTTCTACATCAACACCATCAGGTGGTTCAACATGAGTAGAAAAATGTCGCCATAATGAAAAATTGGTAAAAAAGTGTTTTGTGTGACATCAAAAATCAATTAAAAATTAAAAAAAATCAAGAAAATAGTCAAGAGAAAAATCATCCTCCAGTGAAAACCACTATGGTGGCACTTTGGACAAGTACCATGGTGAAAACTTGGAAAACAAGAATCATGTGTAGAATCAAGCATCTACGTGCACCATTTCAGGTGGAAGCATCTTATCCTATCTACAATAAATCCAATCCATTTTTAACCAAATCAAACTTATCTTGATCTTGACAAATTTTTGGTGTACACTTTACACTTTCTTATGGAAAACATCTTCACATGGGTCACTATCATTGATCCTATCCTATCCAACATTATCTGAGCCATGAGGCATTGTCCAAAGGGGAATACTCTATCCAAACATGCTATCCTATCACAAGATAATCCATCACCTACATTGCTAGACACTGGGGGGAAAGTACTTACATTTTGCTTCAGAAAAAATCTTGATCTATTCTTTCTAGCTCATGTTATGATCTAGGCATTGTCCAAACAACAAGGTGTGCCACATGGTGCCCTTCCCAATTGATCCCATCAACAAGGTATCCCGCCAATGCACCACTAGGGTATTCTTCAAAACAATTCATCCCAACAACAAGGTATCCCACCAACGCACTACTAGGGTAACCTTCAAAACAATTTGTCCTAACAACAAGGTGTACCACCAACACACTACCAAGGTAACCTTCAAAGATACTAACAATGTGGATTATTCCTTCACTCGAAAATTATAAGATATCAATAGTTGCTTGAACCTCACAGCTAGTTCAAGTAAGATTTTCTGCAACATATCCTCTAGAAAGAAAAGTGAAATATCAATCCAAGTTTTCAATATCTTATACCCCAAGCAAAAGGATAAAAATTCAAAAAAATAGAAAAAAGGATAAAAAATATAAAAAAATAAAAAAGCATGAAAAACAGTAAAGATAAATAAAACATTTTTTTGAGTGAAAACCACTTTGTGGCACTTTTAGAACAGGTACTATAGTGAAAATATAACAAACATGTGCTACATTTGAATAAAACTTGCATCATTATCTATCAGTACTATCCACAACATCCACCCATTCATTTCATAATAAAACATGTATCCAACCATGGCTTGTTATTGAGTAAGGAAAGTAGTCTTGTCTCCAACTGGGGGCAACATCCCGAAGCTGGTCTTTGGTTAGATCTTTGAGCATCCTATCATGGTCAAAAACAACAAAATAAAAAACATCCAGAAAAACAACAAAAATAAAAAACATCTAAAAAAAATAAAATAAAAAACATCTGAAAAACACATAACTCAAAAACATTCAAAAATAGAAAAAATAAAAAACACTTGAAAACATAAAAAGCAAAACAACATTGTTGGGTTATTCCTTCACTCAAACAGTCTAAGATATCAACATTTGCTTGAACCCTACAACTAGCTCAAGTGAACTTCCCACAACATATCCTCTAGACACAGAAGTGGAATATCAATCCAGATTATCAATGTTGTATATCCAAAAATAGTTTATGCTTTGAGTCAAACAGTCGAACTACGCGGTCTCTGCATGTACAATGTAGGAAAGGATTAATCACCCCCGAGACCCTAGGTCAGTCCCCTTAGGTTTCTATCATGCTTTATTTCATCATAGTCAAAAATTTCAAAATCCAAAAACAATCAAAAATTTCAAAATTGAAAAACAATAAAAAAATACAAAATCCAAAAACATTCACAAAACATAAAAAGGTCAAAAAAATTCAAAAAACCAGGCGAACTACAAGCCTCTACGTGTATAATGTAGGAAAGACTTATCTTTGATGAGCCCCTGAGGCCCTAGGTTAGTTCCCTAAAAACAACAAAAACATCATAAAGCTCAGAAAATCAAAAGACCTACCCCATTATCACAATACACAATAAACATCACCCATAATAAAAAAATTGTCACAATCACCCTTTGACAAAACAAACAAACAAACAAAGCAAACATCAAAAGCTAGAACTTTCAAGCAAAAAAATCACAAAGATTTGATCACAAAACAAACTAAAACAAATCCAAAGTATCAACTACCTATCTTTTGACAATTCACCAACAACATCCTAAGATACGCCTTAATGAATCTGTTCCTATGATATACACATGATCAACAATGGATAATAGTCCTAAAACCTCAAACAGATATGGAAAATGATACCGTAACTTTGTTTTTATCTTTTTGTAGTCTTATTTTTATGATTTATTTTAATGACCCATTCCTAGGATCTCTCGAGGATGTCCATAAGGATTTAGAGAAGAAGGAATGGGGGAAATTGGGCATCATTTCAATTTTCTATTTGTTAGATATTTTTGTAATACTAACATGGCGAATACTTGTTTTATTGAGTGTATGAAAGTTGTGTTGAAACAATTAGTGAAGTAGTTGCATGTTAGTTGTTCTATACCTTTGTGTGTGACTGGTCCAAAAAGTTTCTAACACAACCCCAAACATATACTTTAAAAAAAAATCATATGTCTAGTATGAGCAAGTATACTCTTTGTTTATAGAGTCAAATTCCATGCAATGGATACAAAATCACCTTGGTCATTAATACCTTGGTGCATCATATCTTTTTGCTGCATCAAATAAGATTGTTCAAAACTATGAAGTATCCAAGCAAAACAAAAGAAACATCATCAACAACTAACAACATCAAATTTCTATCCATCATAAAATATTTCTTCTAACTAACATCCATCCTGCATCTGCAATGTCATCAATACATATCATGATGATAATAAACCAATAAAAACATCATGTATCATGTATGTGGCATACATTCATCATATATCAACATCACATAAACATCATATATCAAAACAATATATTGGTCATCCATAATAAAACATCATATGATATAAAATATGATTCATCCATCCATATAATATCCATACATCAGAAAAAGTACAAGGAAAACATACATAAAAAATACATCATCATACATCATCATATATGATCATCACATAAAGCATAAAATGAGCTAAATCGAAGAAGGTATATCTCATATATATCATTATAAAAAATCAGAGAATTTCATAATACATCATCATCAGTGAAACAAGTGTGATAGGATAATACAAAATAATACATATATATGAGGCCTCAACTGGGTTGATGAATATATTTACAAAAATCATGTCAGTAATATGCCTCTAAGCCATGAACAACATGAGGATCAAGTACAAAAAAGTAAAACTGCTTGACAAGAAGGACAAAACCCTATAGACCAGGCTACATACCACCATCAAAATTTGGTTGTCTAACATAATGATCATTGGCCTCACCACCTCCACCACCATCGCCTGTAGCACTAGGCTCTCCGAGTTGTGGACATTGAGCAACCTTAGGAACAATAGCATCATATAAGGTCTAACAGTATGTGGAAATCTATAATAGCTGATCCCACTCTTCTCTGAAACTATCACGCTCTTCCCTAAGAGTATCTCTCTCCGCTGTAAGAAATTGTACCTAAGCCTCTACAACATGTCGTTGCCTGCTCTCACTATCTCGCTGAACCCTCAAACTATCCCTCTCTATGGTCAAAGTAGCAACCTAATCCTTCACAACCTGTCACTACACTATATCTGCATCTCTAGCAATAGTCATATGAGATAACTATATACCTCCATTCCTAGGTGGTGAAGGGGGACTAGAACCTGTGCATTACCCTGCGCCTGAGGCATATGCTCATCCTGACCACCCTATGCCCCACCATGTTGGGCCCTATCTAGCTGCTCTGCAAGAACCTCAATGCATTGTCACTCCCTATGTAGACCTAAAATACTTGCTCTACCTAAAGCAGGGTCACCCCCAGGATCTATGAATCTCAATGGCCTACACCATGCTCACCATTGATCATAATCAAAAGTAGTACCTAGATTTTCTAAACCCATCATCCAACCCCAACTAACTAGGGCAAGTGCTCTGAATGTAGCAACAACATCTCTTCCTTCCTGGTGACCCCATACATAGACCTCCCTAGTAGTCTGATCGAAACGAGCCTCATAAGTATCAGGAAATTGACCTTGTCTCTCTCCAAACTGATGACATACTATGTCCAGTAAGTAACGCTCTAGCAGAGAGTGAGAGTGACCAATTAACCACCTGGTGTGTTGATAGTAAACAAGATGCTTTGGATCCTCCGACCATGCCTCATAGTCCATATAAGGTCTCCACACAAAACTTGACATCTCATTGAAAACACTACGCCAATAGGGAAGATCTCTAGGCAAGGTGTAATGTAGGAAATATCCATAACGATATGAGCACAGATCATTAGGAGTATGATCCTATATCCCATCAGGTTGAGCAACTGTGATGTGCTCTCAGGCCCAAATATCCAAAAGCAAAATACCTGTGGAAATAGATTTCCCACCCCGATATAAAACCTCATGCATAGCTCTGTAAAGGTGGATGAGAAGACATAGACCCCATGCATATCTAGTACCATGGTCAAAAATACCCTCAATGCAAATACCGTATCTAGTAGGGAACTGATGACCTCTCCTATCAGGAACAACTAGTCCCAAAATCAAACCACAAAGGACAAGAGAAACAAGGTTTGCACTGCCAACAAACTCAAACAAATCAATCTCAGACTGTCACACCTCCAAGTGTCTGAAACCCAACACACACCACATGGCACGAATACCCCATCGAACATGGTATGTCACAAGCTTGTCATGGATAGGAATGTGAAAAATCCTCCACACATCCTCAAGAGTAATGGTCGCCTCTCCTATGGGTAAATGAAATAAAGACATCTTTGAATTCCACCGCTCCACGAGCACGGTCATCATTGTTGTATGAGTTTAGATGGGAGGCATGTAACAGATATGACGTAGCCCAACCGCACCTAGAAAGTCTCTCTCTATAACATTGAAACTGGTAATCAAATCAAACAGATCTCGAGGTTGTCTCTCCCTTGGCTGTAGTGGTTTAAGGACCACTTGTAATCATTTTAACCCATGATGTTAGGGTTTCACTTGGAACACGTAAAATGACACAAAACAACACAAAAATGATGAAAAATAAAACTTAGGCTTTCAAAACAAGCAAAATCTAACAATATTTAGCAAAAGCAAAGAAACAAGAGAAAAAGCGACCAAACAAGTGCAAAAGCGAGGGTTTAGGTCAAGGGCGAGGGTTTCAGTCAAAGGCGAGAATATAAAATGCAAGGATCTGAAGAAAGTGCGAAGATCTATAGTAGATGCATGGAAAATAAGCACAATCATTCAAAATAAAAAAATTACATCAAAAGCATAAAACAAAGTTGAAAATTTAGGTCAAAAGCAAGGATCTGAAGCAAGGGTGAGGGTTTATGTCAAGTGTGAGCTTCCTGAATAGTTAAGTGTGAGGAAAATGATGCAAATGCTCTGAAACTCATATAACTTTGCTATTGACCTAGGAAACTTGGTACATGAATTATGAGAACAGGACAAGACGAAAACGAGAAGCGAGAGGGTACATACTGAGCCATCGACGCCTATAGGCCATCCAAACTCTCGATCCAAGTCTGAAGTATGTGAGGCTCCCTGAATCTGAGGAATTTCTCCTCGACAATTGAAAGAATGGGTAATCTAGAGATAAGAATTAGCTATAGGATCAAAGCACAAATGAGGCAATTAGAACCCTAATTACCTATATTAACCCTCCAAAACCCTAATTTCACCTAGGAAACCCTAATTTTTACTAAGGGAACCTTCCTACATTCAAATTAAGACTTATCGAGAACATCAAAACAAGCAATGAGGGACCTATGGACCTAATTTTTCATCCTAAACACATCCAAATTGCAATAGAACCGTGTCGTGAGCCTAACCTCAAAATCAAAAATTTTGGCCAACCTCTTGAGGGGGCAGCACAAAGCCCTACCATCATTCTGCTGAATGCTGAGGCACAGTGGGGAATAATTTTTTTTCAAAAACTTGATCTTAAAATTGGAATCTTTGAAACAAGGCAACCGATACTTGCACAAAGTCCTACCATTATTTCGCTGAACGTCGGGGTATGGCGGGGCATAATTTTTTTTCAAAAACTTGATCATAAAATCAAAATCTCTGAAGCAAAGCAACGAGTACTTTGTCTTAAAGAGGGGAAAAAATGTAGACATGTAAAATTGACCTAACACCTATCACACACCCTAAACAACATCAAACAACATCAAACAACATTCAAAACCCTAATTTCCCTTATTAATTGAATAAAACAACATTATTTAATTAATTCACTATTTCATCATTCTTGACAAATTAAATAAATTTCATTTATTTAAAAAAGTCTTGAAAAACCCTATTTCTACTATTAATTGAATAAAATGACATTATTTAATTAATTCACGTTTATATCATTTCGACCAATTAAATAAATTACATTTATTTAATGAATTCCTAATCTCACGTTACTTCGTCTTGATTAGATAAATAACGCCAATTATTTAATTATGTCACTAAATCACCTTATTCCCCTAAGTTAATTGAATTATTAAATCATAATAATTTAATTACGATAGTTTCCCTCCAAAATTTGAATAATTAAATCAAACTATTCAAAACATTTATCAAAAATCAAAACAAACTAATGCAACTTTGTTTGCAAAAGTCAAACTTGATTTGCACGTTCAAATCCAAGAAAAGGAATTAATTAATTAAATCAATTAATCAATTTTCCTCACCCACTTTTTGATTGAGCAAATTACGATTGCTAACTGAGTCATCTAATTTGCTGAATAATCAATCAATTTCTTAACTAAACCATCTAAATCCTGATTGATCAATCTAAATCCTAACTAACCAATCTATTCCTCAATCACAAAAATTGTGTAATCTACTTTGCACAATCTACTCATGTCTAAATCCTTTCAACACCTTTTGACTGTCAATCTTGACTCAACATTGTTTAATCTTGATTGTCCATTTCAAATCTCATTTTCTATATAACAAACCTCTTTCCTCACAAAAAGGGATCGAAGAGCCAACATCATTTGCACAACGACATACTGTCAACATTCACAACCACCATTAGAGATTCAACATTTCTTCGATCAACCAACCAAGACATCACATCAAAGCTTCACACATGAACTATGGAGGCTTCACAGTGATACAAACAATCCAACACTAGGCGAACACACTCTGATATGAGATGGGTAACAATTTCGTTGTTGAATTCATTTTGTTTATGTAGTTTATCTTCATGTTCTTGAATTTGGTAAATTAAATTGTTCATTTCGTAAGTGTAGGATTAAATCTAGATTAGTGGTCTTGATCTTAGATTAGATTCTAATTTCAATTACATTTCTCTTGTTTTGCATCAATGATTTTCCCCCTCACACATCCTCTATTAATTGAATAATACAACATTATTTAATTAATTCACCTTTTCATCAATTTTGATCAATTAAATAAATTTCAATTATTTAATAAAGTCCTAATCTAACTTTATTCCTCTTGATTAATTAAATAACACCAATTATTTGATTGTGTCACTAATTCACTTTATTCCCCTAAGTCGATTGAATTATTAAAATCGTAATAATTTAATTAACTCACTTTCCCTCCAAATTTGAATAAATTGAATAAACTATTCAAAAACATCATCAAAAATCAAATCAAACTAATGCAACTTTTTTTGCAAAAGTCAAAATTGATTTGCATGTTCAACTTCAAAAATAAATAATTAATTAAAAAAATAAATTAATCATTCTCAACTACTTTCCTGATTGAGTAAATTATGATCCCCTGATTTCTCAATCTATTCCTGACAGATCAATCTATATCCCTGACTGATCAATCTATTCCTGATCGATGAATCTACATTCCTGACTGATCAATCTATATCCCTGACTGATCAATCTATTCCTCAGTCACACTAACCATGCAATCAATTTGTATAGATTATGCCCATCTAAATCCTCTCAACATCTTTCAACTGTCGATCAAGATATTCTACTACACAATCCTGATCATCCATTTCAAATCACAAATTCTATATAGAAAACCTCTTTCCTCACAAAAAATCATCAAAGAATCAACATACCTCACGCAACGAAGTAATTCCAAATGAACATTGAAAAAGATTAACCAACATCTTCGATCAAATGCACACACACTCTTCAAATATCTTGCACACAACAATGGAGGCTTCACATTGATATGAGCAACCATATCTTTGCGAACACACTCTGACACATGATGGGTAATGATTTAGTTTAGTGAATTAATTTGTTCTTGTTTTATTTCATTTACATTTCTTGAATTTGGTGTTCTTAATCGTTCATTTCATGAGTGAAGGAATGAATCTTGATCATTATTTTGGATTAGATTAGCTTCTATTCTTTGTTTTTATCTTATTTACACTTGTAGATTTCCCCCTCACACAACTATTAAATAGTTAGACATACTTAGATTTAACATTACTTAGATATTTTAATTTTGGAGAATTTTTATATGTAAATCAAAAAGAAATTTGGATAGTAATGAATTGTTCAATTTGTTTTTGAATTAATATGAGTTATATAATTATGGTTATTCAATTACTTCATTCCTTTAGTCTTAGTGATAGTACGCTATGTTAGAACATAAAATAACTTCACGAACATATTTATCTCCTTCAATATTTATTTCTTTTAGACTAAGTAGTTTCCCTTAGTTAGAGGTAATACTAAAGTTAACCCTTGACTAGTTTTTCACCATTCCACTCTCATTCATTATGCAAAATGCTTATGATGGAATTGTTAACTTGATGCCATCACAGGTGTGAATGACATATTTTCTTGTTATGTCTTGGTGGAATGAAAATAAAAGTATAAAACATATATATTGATCAAACTAAAACCATAGAATCAGTACAAATTTTTATTCATATACATGTATAAGTGAGAATAATGGAAATTAAAATCTATCAATTAAGATTTAAGTTATGGATTAAATAGTGATTCATCCACTTATAATTTAATAGACACATCTAACATTTTACAATAGTTAAATTATATTGGCATTCGAAAGAGATTAATTTTATAGTAATCTAGTTGTTCAAGATTGTAGATCAAATTGAATAATACAATTGTTGTTAATACATTAAATTCTTTGTGTCACCTATAAAACTAATAGTATGGTTTAATTTTTATTTAAATTATCTTTATGTATACTCATGAATGTAATTATTTCCTTAGATCCCTTGTGGTTAAGAATGTATTGGTTATTAACTTAGTAAATACTAAATTATCAAGCGAATACATGTAGGTTCAAATTAACCTTTGTTGTTTAAATCTGAAATAATCATATAGAAATATCAAATTAGAAAACATATAAGTTGTTCAAATCGAAAAGCTAAATTAATGTGTAATATTGCTATTATGAATTATAACTCTAGATTTGTTGTTTGTTCCCTAGAATTTAATTGCCTTCAATTAAAGATTGTTGCATATAAGCATAATTCTTTATATGTCTCTTTTAGTCACCTAGCTTAAATAATTGTCTTCATAGATGACAAAATTAGAGTTATCCATAGTCTTAATTATATCCTTCATTGTCTCACACTATGTGAAAAGTACATATGAGGCATTGTAAACTTAATGCCTTCAAAGGCGCAAAGATGTTTTCTCATCATATTTAACTTGTGTGACATTGTAAAAGGAAAAAAATGATTTGTGTGTTATGTTTAAGTAGTGAAAAATTTAGGGCATGATAGTTCCTCAACATCTAGTGGAGAGACATAGAATGTCACATGTGGTGCTTCATCTATTTCCACATTGACTGGATTTGATGCCTCTACAAGCATTGTTGTTTTTCTTGATCTATCACAATACTAGGCAGAATGAATCCCTCATCCTTAGGCACCTCAGAGAGCTTTTCACCATTGAATGTGTCCTTTATGTTTACTATTTTGCAATAAAAAGACCCATAGTGTGGTTTTCATTTGGAGATCGAGTATTGATTCTCAAATTTTTAACTTTATGATTGAGGGATTCAATTGTATCACCGTCGTATGCTTGTGTATCTAGCTCAATGTTGAATCCTGCTTTGTGATCTCTAAATGGTATGCTGTCTCGAAGCCACATAAATTAAAAGATAGCCTCATAATTTTTGAATGAATCAAGAATTGGCGGTCCTTGTTGGTCCCAGTTGATGAGTTGAGGATAAATAAGTCTGAGTTTGGTGTTTTGGATAGAAGGTGTGAAGGATGTTGTGGTGATCATGAAAATGGAGGTATATTCAAATAGGTCTATGACATCAAGGGGGAAGTTATCAATATCTTCATCATTCGATGTATTTAACCAAGAGGAAGATTCAACTTCCTTAATTGAAGTACCCTTGCCAAGAATGGTCACTTTTTCTCAACGTGTATCCAAGACCAAGATTCTCTGGACGTTTCTTAGGGACGACAGGTTCACACAAGTCATGCTAATTTAGACCAAGTTTTTTGTCTTTAGTGTATCCCATGCCTTTCATTAGTTGGATCCCTTTGTTGTTATTATCCATGGGGAGAGGTGGTTCTTTCTTTTCATCTTGATATATCCATTCTAATGTGTTTTCTTCATCTATGACTTCCTTTTTTAGATCTCCCCACTTTGTGAAAGTGGTTGGTACTATTTTGATTGTCTTAGCTACCTTGTCAATGTGTTGAGGTTTACCATAAGATCTAGGAGAAAGTGGGAGTTCTACAAAAAAAGAATCCTTCAGGTTGTAATCCCCAAAACCATTGTCCTTGATGAACACCTTGGTCTCTGAGATATTTTACAATATTGATGACTTAGATTTAGACATGTATGCTAACATGGATGAGTCAACATAGGATGAGGGTATTGGAACTTCATTATTCTTGGGTACTTGTAGCACGTTGTAATACTTCTCCTCCATACTTTTGCAATAGTAAAAAGGCTCTAGATAACCATGAATGGTTACCTCTTTGTTATCATACAAAAATTTGATACATTGGTGATATATTGATGCTATGGATTGCATGGCATGAATCCATGGTCAACCAAGAAGGATTGTGTAAGGTAAGTCAAGATCTAGGACTTGGAATGTGGTCTCTGCAATGGCTAGTCCTACTTGTATAGGTATCTTGATTTTTCCTTCTGAAATCCATTCATTGTCATCATAGGCGTGGATAGTGACTCCTTTTACTTTTTCAATTACATATTTGGAATAGCCCAAGTTCTTTATCAGTTGAAGGGTACAAAAATTTAAGCCCACACCTCCATCTACCAAGAATATTTTGACCTTTTTTTTATGGACATAGACCTCGAGGTGTAATGCATAATTATGAGATGATTGCGATGGGAGATCATTTTCAGAAAATGTTAGTTGATGGGTGGATGCGACGTGTCCAACCATGGCTTAGAATTACTTAGTATCAATATTAGTGGGTACAAATGATGATGGAAGAGCCTTTTTTGGGATGTACTTATGGGCTGGAAAGATTTTCAATTCCAAGAGGGAGATCTGAGTAGGGGTTTTCAAAAGCTGGTCTAGGAGACTATAATCTATGAGATTTGACCTTGATGGAATTCTAGGTTGCAAAGGGGCTCCTTGAATGGTTACTTTCCCTCTTTGTGTGGTGAATCCACACTCAATAGTCGGTATTTTTATTGTAATTACAAATATTTGATGGTCACATGCTCCTACAACATTGTCATAGGTGTAATTGACTTGGTTATAAACTTTTCTCTTTCTACAATCATTACCTTTGTTGTGATTGGGCATTGGTATCTTGCATATCCCAAGATTACTATTTCTAGGTTGTTGATCGATACTCACCTCACCTTGATCGATAAGGTCTTGGATAATGTTATTTAGTCTCATACAATTTAGTGTATTATGTCCTTTGGTTTGGTGAAACTCATACCATGGAGGTTTGACTTGAGGTTCATCATAGTGTCTAAAATTTGAGAGTGTGATTAGGTTTGATTGAATCAGCTTGTGTAGGACTGTTTCAATAGGCTCTCCCAAGGGTGTATATTTGCATCATGGTGGGTAATTTTTTTCTTAGGTGGTGATCCTCTAGGGGGATTGACATTGTTAACAATTTTTTGATTGTTTTGTTGTTGTGTATTTACTTTTGGTGGAGTGTTTATCACAACTTTCACATCAACTACACCATTGTTAGTAATGTTCTTATTTTTTTCCCATATACAAGGTTTGTCACTGGAACTAGACGATGGTTGATTATCTTTGTAAATTTGTATTGCTCCCTTTGTGATGAGGCACCTCTTAATGTTGAGCCCTTTGGATACGAGTTCTTCAAATGTTGACACACATTGCATTCTCAGTTGGAAGGCTAAATCGGTATCTACATTTCCTACAATGATTTTTACTTGTTGCCTCTTAGGTATGGGCCATTTAAACTTTCTTTCCTTATGTATCCATCATTTTAAAAAGGATGCAAATTATTCTCCTTTGTTTTGTTTAAGGGTATAGAGTTCCTCCAAGGTAATGAGGTGAAATCACATTATTGTGTCTCACTTTTTGCCCAAGATGGACATTTACATCAATATGTTTAACTAAATGTTCATCTTTTGAGACCTATAGTAGCTAAACCATTAATAATTTGAAGATGATGTGAACTAGTGATTTGTGACAATTTGTGTGTAGATTCTAAATATATTTTTTTCAATTTTTTGAAATAAATCATGAATATTTCAAAATCTCCTTTAATAACTAGTTTTAAACAAAAAATAACATTTTCAGAAAGTAACGTTTGTGTCATACAATATACCTTTTTTTCTATAAAGGATTAAATTATAATTTTTGAAATATAGATTCTCAACATCAATATCTAGGGAAAGGATATTTTTTTATAATTTTTTGTTGCATATTATTTTTTAAATTAATTTTTGAAGTCACTATAACTATAATTTGGACATATGTGTGTGTCATACAACCTAACTTGTGTATATATCAAAATCCATTTTTTTATTTTTTGGGTAAAACAAGGACATCAATACCTAGGGAAAGGGTTACTTTTGAATTTTTTTTCAATGGTTTACTATTTTTCCACCTCTACACAACAAAGAGCTTGATATTTAGATAAAGACCTATGTTTAGTAAAAATTGAAAATTAAATACATGATAAAATGAAAATATATCAAAACTATACTTGTTGGAAAGATAATTTTGAGGGCTATAATATTGCAAAATATAAAATTTAAATGACATTATTTAATCCCTTAAAATGTAAAGAAAAAGTGGTTTTTTTCTAGCATTTTGATAGGTGTGAAGGAGACTCCATTGTGGGTATGATTTAATACTAGAGGGGTTCTATCGAAGGGGGTCTTATCTATCCATATTCAATTAAAAACATTTATATGGAGCCTCTCAAGACTTAAATCATTAGTTTTTCTAAAAATAGTGATTTCAGGCAAAAAACAACATGTCCCAAAAGTGAGACACACTATTGTGGCAACACCCTACATTTGTGTCAATGTTGTAGGAGAAATGAGCTACAAATTGATCTATAATCTCTTGAAACATTTTAATTCCCATACGTAGGTGTGGAAACCACTTTATGGCTTTCTCTCCCAAAAATTTTGGGAAGAGACACATAAGGTATGAATCATTGTACGATACTTCCATGCATGCAACAAAGAACTCTCTAATATGCTCTTCTGGATTACCACGTCCCTTGTATTTGTCAAATTTGGCTATCTCAAAATTCAAGGGAGATGGTATCATTGCGATGCTTTGACCAAATGGATAAGGACATAGATCTTGGACTACATAAGACTTTTTAGTCTTTCCTATTTGAATGTCTTGGATTTTCTATGTTAATGTCTGAATTTGAAAAGATATGTCATCTCAAGAATTATTCAATGGTGGAGCATACATGGTGTGTTTTGGGATGATAGATGAATTATAGATTTGATTTTGATATGATGGTGTATTGGTGTTATATGTGTTGTATGTGGTGAATTAGGGATTGGCTTGATATTATGGATTTATGGGTGATGAAGGTGGTGGTGTGTTGTATACTCCATATTGAGTTTGAGATGTGACATTTGGTTGAAAACTTGTGTATTGTTGTTTTTGAGGGTTGTAGTACAAAATTTGTTGATGTTGTTGTTGAACAAACAATTGTTGTTAAGCATATTGTTGATGTTGGGCTTGTAATGCTTGTTGTGCTTGTAATGCTTTTTATTGTGCAATAACATGTTATTGAGAAATAGCTTGTTGTCTTTGAGGAGATGGGATGATATTTTGTGAAGGTGGAATGATGTTTTTATTTGGTGGGATGTGTTAATTTTGTGGGATGGTGTTGTGAGTGGGTTGTTGATGCCATTGTGATGGAGTTATTCTTTGATGTTGACCTTGATAAGCTTGATATTCTTGATATTGTGGGATTTGGTTTTGTGACATTTGATGTTGAAAATTCTAATTTGATTTTTTTTGATTTTGATGTGGTGAAGCTTGGCTTTGATTTTGGGGCACTTGCTGTTGTTGAGGTATTAGATGTTGCAAAATTTGATTTTGTGGAGGGACATGATGTTGTTGAGGATTCACTTGATGTTGTTGGGGATTCACTTGATGTTGTTGGGGATTTAGTTGATGTTGTTTTTGAGGATTCATTTGATGTTGGGGATTCACTTGATTTTGAGATAATTTTTTTGTGGTACTTGATGTTGGGACACTTGATTTTATTGTGGTACTTGATTTTGGGACACTTAATTTTTTGTAGTACTTGATGTTGGGACACTTGATTTTATTGTGGTACTTGATGTTGGGACAATTGATTTTGTTGAGGATTTAGTTGATGTTGGGACACTTGATTTTGAGACCCTTGATGTTGAGAAATTTATTGAGGACCTTGACTTTGTTGGGATATTTTTTAATGAACTTGATTTTGTTGGATTTGAATTTGATGACTTTGGGGTTGTTGAGTACTAGGGATATTAGTGTGAAATTTTTTAGCATGAAATGTGGGTGGAACATTGGTGCTAGTGTTTTGAATGCCCAAATTTGAGGGTATTAGGACATAATAACCCGACCAAAATAACCCTAGAAAGAATAACCCGACCAAAATAACCCAAGGAAAAAATAACCCAGGGTCATAATAACCCATGGACAAAATAACCTATGGTCAAAATAACCCATGGACAGAATAACCCATGGTCATTTTAGATCAAGCTAGTAAACTAGAAATGACATAAAATAAATTATAAATATGATTATGAGGCACCATAGAGGCTATTTAGGTCATTTTTAGACCATATATCCATTATATACCCCTAAAATAGCCTTAAAACACCTTTAATATGCTTAAATAACCCTATAAAATGGTAATTAATTATACAAATAAAGGCAATTTTGTGGGAATAAGTTGATTAAGAGTTATTATGAAAAGATATAAATGAAAAGGAATTAAGAAGATATATAAAATGGTTGAATTAAGAGAAGTAAAGAAAGGAAGAAGGGGAGAAGAAGTGAGAGTGTGTAGAGTGATAAGAAGAGGAAAAAACCAAATTCATAAAAGAAGATATTTTGTAATATATTTTTTTGAACATTATTTTAAATTTTCCTAGGGTTTTCTTAAAGAGTGTACAAAAAATCAATATACTTTTTAGGGAACCAACACATTCTTCATAATTTTTAATATATAGAATGCCTCTTCAGTTTTTAGCAAGTCAAAAAAATAAGAATTTACTTATTGTAGATGGTTACACATTTGTGTTTCATCGACAAGGCATCAATAAAACAATCTAGCGTTGTGTGGAATATTTTACAAATAAATGTTCAAGTCGATGCTATACTATGACACAAACAGAATCTGGTGATGTGATCTAGGATTTAGTGAATTGCTTTAAGCATCACACAACTCAGTGTGGAAATTCATCAAAGCAGTGAAAAAAGAACAAAGTCTCTAATAGAATAGAATATAGAATATATGGCTAGATACACTGGGTAACCAAGTAGGAAAAAATACTGTGAACTCAAAGAAAGACTAAAACTATTGGTTGATGGCTATGACAACCATAACATTTTAGATTATATAAGAGGCATCACTCATAATTTGACACTTTAATTGAAATTTTGAATAATAAAGTTTTTTTAGCAACATACATGTAATTTATAAATTTTGTTTTCCTTTCTCTATATTCTTATGGGGATATTTTGTCCACGGGTTATTCTGACCATGGGTTATTTTGGCTTGGGTTGTTATGACCCTGGGTTATTTTGTCCTTGGGTTATTATGACTGGGTTATTTTGTCCAAGGTTATTTTGGCCGGGTTATTATGTCCCGTAACCAAATTTGAGCAATTCCCTAGACTTTGGTGATTTCCATGTTGACTTGTAAGGTTGGTTGAATCCATCCTAGTGACCGTTGGTTGACTTGGTATATTTGATGAGGATGGTTTTGGTATTTGTTGCATAACATTATGTACCAAGGGTCACTTGAGAAAGATGATTTATGGATGCTATGTTTGAAAATGATTTCTCCTTTAGTGTGCTTACATCAAAATGTGTGGGAAGTTTTGAACCTCCTTGCATGAGTTTGAGCATGTATTGGTTTGGATGTAGATTTAGCATTGTGTTTATAATGTGAATAAGTTGTGGAGCTGATTCCATTTCTAACAACTCTTTGTCAATAAACTCTTGAGGCTTGTTGGTGATATCCTCTATGTGAACCCTTTCTTCTTGGGATGGTTGAGGTGGTGCTTGAGTTTGCCTTGGATTTGTAAAAAATATAGGGTCAAAATTAGGAATCCATAAGATTGATTCACTAGCACTTGTTGTTGTAGGCATGTTTCAGACACTAGGATTTACTTCCATTTTCCTTTTTCTCTTGTATTGTGACCTTGTTGTGACCAAAAAATTTATATCAACCCTAGGAGATGTTTGATGTGAATATTTTTTTTGAAATTCCTTGGTTGCTTCAAAATTTTCCAATAAATACCATTTAATAAGTTTAGGACCAATTATGGATGATTTTGTGAATGGGTGTAAGATATGAAACTCTCAATTTTGACAAGATTCTAGATTCAAGCTTTTAGATGTGTTTGATGTTGTTGACGACAAACTTCCAAACCTTGGGAGTAGACTTGTGACTCCAAGGTGAGTTTGTCCTAAATGATGTTTACCAATTCAAATAAATTCTTATAAATAGATTTTTTCCAAACATGAAGCTAAACTAGTTGATAGGGTGAAAAATGTAAGTCTAAGAGATTTGTATCAAAATTTTAAGTTGTATTTGATGGTTGATGTTTTGATGGTTTGAGTTTTGATCCTAATTGAGAACCTAATTTTTTTTTTGAAAAGATCAAGATGATAAAGAACATAGACTTTGTTTGTTGTTTTCACTAGTGTCAATGAACCAAACTTATTTTTGCATTAATTTGAACCAGCTTAGTGTTTGAAAACCAAAAGACAAAATTAGATAATTTTTTGAAGATTGTCATTTTCCAATTTTGGCAAAGGTGTCTCTCTATTTTCCTACAAAGGAATTGGTATTTACAAAGGTGTCAATGTTTGAAAAAAGTGTCAAATTGTCTAAACAAAGGCATCACTATACAAATTTATGTTTTCCCTAAAAGAATGTGCCACGATGTGCAAAAGCGTCGATGTGCAAACAAAAGCGTTGTTTTGATAAAAATGAAAGTGTTGGTTTGTGTAAAGGTGTCACACTATTGAAAAAATACATCGATATGCTAAAGGATCTTTAAAATGTGAGTTGACCTAGTTGTTTGATGTTGTGATTTTGCAAAAACACATTATACATGTAAACCGACTCAATTAAGTGATTAGATGATTTTTGCTTGTCCTTCTTTTACAAAGCCACACTAAAGAGTGTCACAAGGTCTTCACATGAAAACATGCCATGAAGTACAACCTATTTAGTGGTAGAGTGGGTGTGTAATATTTAAGTAGGCCCACCTCCCATTTAAGGGGTAAGTACTTAGAAAGATTGGGTAGTGAAACAATTGTTTCAAAACCTTTTCTATACAAAGGTAGATAGTAGATTTCCAGTGACACAGGGTCATCGATAGATGCCATGAGCACACCTTCTTTCTCTTCTTGAGAGCCTATTGATAGCAAACCAAAAATAATCTATCTTAACCTATGAGAGGACATGGTGAGTGGCTTCAAGGTACGATCCACATCCCTTGCACTACTTTATAAGATTATGTTCAAATAGACTTTAAGGCCTCTACAACAAGGGTTCTTAGTGGGTGGAACATCCATGAACACTTTCGGGTACATAGACATCTCCTCGGGGTCCAAAAAATTATAGTCCCCTAGTGAAAGTCTAGTACACTACATGCACGGATTGAACTACAACTTTCACTCTCATCCAATTTCTATAGCACACCAAAAAATGTCGCTTGAGGTCAATCCCTTGGGTTTTCAATAAAGATGTATCCCAAGGAAAGCCTCCTACTTAAAAAAGGGAAGGATTCATGTTGCTATTTCTCATCACCCAAGATTGCACTAGGCGTGAGGAGAGGATACCTAGACAACTTCCTTCAGCTAACATGAAACATGAAATGCAAGTTAAAGATGCTTCTCTTCACCCAAGATCACACTAGGTGCAAGGGGAGAGGATACTCATATAAAACCTACCAAACAAAAAATACACAACAAACACATTCGGTGCACCAAAATGTAAGTGTTTGGTTCATTTAAAGCCCAAAGGAAATGTGTAGATTGTGTTGTTCATTTTAAACCCAAAAGACAAGTGTAGATTGCATGTTCATTTTAAGCCCAAAATAAAGATGAAGATTGTTTGTTCATTTTAAGCCAAAAGAAAGATGTAATTTCATTTTAACAACACCAAAGTTAAATATTTCTAAACTAAATCTCATAGTGATCAAAATCATTAGTTAGATTCCAAGAGCCATAGTGATCAAAATCACTTTAAATTCCAACTCCTCCAAGCCAAGCTTCCTACAAAGAATTAGCCTAAAGAAATAGAGAACAAACAACGACAAATAGTTAGGGTTAGATAAGAAATTAAGTTGAAATGAAACCCTAAAACCAAGCTGACTATTATACCTACAAAGGTGCCGCTCTGTTAATGCAAAGGTGTCACTCTGTTAGACAAAATCATCGCTTTGTCTGACAAAGATGTCAGTCTAGATCTTCTGTAGAGGTGTCAGTATTTTACAGAAGTGTTGCTATAAGCAGAGGTATCGACCTATAACCTATAATAGGAAAATAAAATATTAGAAACAAAGGAGTTGGTATTTGAAAAGGCATCAACCTTTGACTTGCAAAGGTGTCACTATTTGTAAAAGAGTCACTCTACTCAATTGCAAAGGCATCTATATACTTCTAGAACTTGCAATGTCTGAAAAACTTCAAACAAAACAAGTTAGATAGGGATGTGGGTCCCACCGAGTGTGCCAAAATGTAACATGGTTAGATAACAAGATCAAATACTAAATAATTAAACTAAACAAACAAGTAAATGATCAAGTTAAGCCATATTCAATGAGATTTATCCAAAAATTACTAAAAAAGGTTCAATTAGAGGCATACAATCTCAAATTAATGTAAATGAATGTACCTAATTATCAATGCAAACATTCATCCCATTGGGGGATTAGTGTTGAATTGGACGTGGAGTGCTCCATTTGAAGCCTAATCCATGGTTGATTGTGTAAAATTGATGGTTATGGTGAGGTTGATTCACAAATTCTCAAAGATCAAGGATGAAATTGGGTAGACTTTGGTTTCTCAAATGGTTATGAATGAATTATCATATAAAATGGGAAGTATTTATAGATTTTTGGAATGAATTAATGAATGAAATTGGATAAAAGATGAAGACAAGGATCAAAGATCAAATCAAGGGTTGATAATGCATAATGACATGGATCAAGGATTTTAATCAAAGGTCCAAATTGCTCAAGGCAATAACAAATCCCTTGATTTTAGGAAGCATGTGGGAGATATTTCCATGTGGAGGGAGAAATTTGAATTTGAAAAGGGAATATTCCATGAGAATATTCTTTGAATGATTGGAGGAAATTAACCAGTTAAACAATTTAGAAATTATTTAATTGTCCAAGTGGAGGGAATTAAAGACTTTAATTAAACAATTAGGAATTATTTAATCAAAGATGATCTATGACATTTAATTAAATAATTTGTATTATTTAATCAAGAGAGAAGTTTTATGATATTTATTAAATAATTTAAATTATTTAATCAAATGAGAGGAAAATTAGTGTGAAGGTGATGAATTAATCAAATAAAATTAATTATTCGATTAATAGGAGAATATAGTGAATTTAATTAAACAATTGATATTATTTAATTAAATAGATGAAATAGGTGAATTGGGAGAGAAATGGTTTTAATATATCACAATGTGTGATATGCTTAAGACATTTTTAGGTGTCTAATTTATTTTGAAGGTTGATTGATGGTGGATCATTGTGACCCCTGGTCCCTACATACCATCAAATTGGTACATGTTCACCATGTTGCATGGTATGTCTATAGAACAAAACCATTTTAAACATGCTAACATTAAATGTGTGCATCCTCCTCTTTCCTTACTGAACCACATTAACTCTATATCCATTCCCACTTGTATGGAATGTCACCATATTTCCACACCATTGAGCCTTCAATGCTTCAATATCTCACATTCATCCCTTATTATTGTACCTAGGCACCTCACTATGCAAGATAAAACCCTACATATTTTCAAAAACCTCTTCTTATGTAATAAAAATACTTTGGCTTCATAAATGTCTTAATAAAAATGTTTTGGTTTCAAATGTACACCTTCTACAACTTCACCACCTTAGTAGGAATTATGTTTTTTTACACTATAATATTTGTTGAAAGTTTGGAGATGTTGGAAGCTTGAGTTGTTTGTGAATTTCTTGGGTGCTATCATTGATGCAAAACCATTGTATAAAGAGAGTATTGGAATGCTACTAGTATTGATGATGTTCTTGGAATTGTTGGTATTGATGTCAACACATGTTGGTGTTGTCATTGATGTCCTACTTCATTATAGTTGCAGAGGTTGCTGGATTGACTTGTGGTTGGGAATATTGTTGTAGTTGGAAAGTATTGCATGTTGTAGATGTGTTGCAGAGGTGTTATTAATGCTACTGATGAAGTTGGTTCACTTGGTTTCCAAGTTCTTTTGAGAAAATTTGAATAAAAGAAATTTTAGTGTGACAAAGTGGTGTTCAATGTTCTCCTTCACATTTCTGCATGGTTGGAGATATGCCCATGAAATTTGGATGTTATGATCAAAGGTATTTAGAGGTGTTCCATCTAGAGTTTTAGGTTTTGGATCTTTTTGCAGTGGAAGATGTGTTTGACAGTATGTCTATTTGGTAAAATAACGTGTCTAGGAGAAATGGGATTGCTTCGCATTTCTCCGCAGTGAAGGTTCTGGTGTTACGGATCTAGGAACGTGCTTATATTTTTAGTATCTACCTTCCTTTGAAGTTTCAGGTGCTAAGTTATTCCACAAAGTTGTTTGGTGTGTTATATATTTATGCCAGTATGTTTGGTTGCACAAAATAAAGGTGTTCTTGAGTTTTAGGTGGTTCTAGTAATTATGAAGAATATTCTAATGATGCTGGAATATTTTGAGATGTTTTATGGATATTGTGGATTGTGGTTGTGGGGTCCATAAAGTTGTTTTCAGACCTAGTTAAATATGAACTTAATTGTCAAGGGTGTTAATACAGGTTTGGCTAACCTAGTGTGTTTTTGATTAGAGGTAAAAAAATGGGTTTTGAAGGGGCCCTGGAACCCTTTACATTAGAAAGCAGTTGAAATAAAAGATAACAACATTAAGCCAAAAAATAGCCCAACAACAACAACCCATCAACAAAAAGTTAGCCAAAAAGGAGGAACCCAACAACAATACTACATGGCTGACTTGATGTGTTAGCACTAATTGTGGAGGATAATTTTTTTTTGAGGAAGTATTGAGAAGCGTGTCGATGTAGGTTTGGGTCCCAGTTAAGTAGTGGTATGGTTTGGATTCACTTATTTAAATTGTGGAAGTGTTTGGTGCTGACCTATTTGATGTTGCACGATTGAGGTGTATACGTTTCCTTAAGGCTGACCTAATTTAGATTGTTTTAGGTTTTAGAGGGTATAAATGCAAGGTGAGTTATTGTGTGAATTAAGAAGAGAGAGCGTGTGATGGAAAGATTTGAATTTGATCAAGTGTAATGATATGAGTATGAGACTTAATGCCTATGCCTTCTAGATGTAGTGAGCAGAAGATGTCTACATTTTAATTTGTTTGATGAGTGCTTCAATGGAATTGTACCTTCAACATATGAGAGATACATTATTAACAATTAAAATTGTTAGTGAGTCACCCCTTATTCTATTCTTCTTTCTTTTGGACGATGAGTCCTTTGGTAGTGAACCATCGACGATGAGCCTTTCTTTATTTTTTTGGGTAGTGAGCCCTTGGCAGTGAGCCTTATTGCATTTGGTGTTGCAATTCATAGATTAGTGAGCTAATCCTTGTAGATACTCATAATTTTTCCTTGCAATCATACTATTTTTCATTTATTAATTAAATGGATATTTATTTATTATTTTTTTTTTTTAGACTGCAGGAATCGGGTAGCATGACCCCCTATAAACTGCAGTGCGCTTGGTAAACTTTTTAACGTGACCGGCGGCGCTGGCGCGACATGCCCTTCGGTACCACGAGACGGGGGAGACTAGAACTCGTGACCAGTAGAGCCACAACGGAATTACTTAGCCAACCGAGCTAGGGCCCCCGCCCATAATTAAATGGATATTATTATCTATTTAATTAATTCATTTAAATACTTTCTTCCATTCACTCATCAATGCATTTATAAGCATGTATCCATATTATAAGCATTTATCCATATCATAATCAATCATTTATCCATTTATCCATCTGCATAATCAGTCACTTACCCATTTCATATTACTCCATTTTGCATTAATCATCAAAATATTCATACATGATCCATTTATATATCTCATTAAATAATTTAAATACATAAAATCATTTAATCATTAAATCCATTTTCATTAAATCAATCATTTAAATTCACAAACCCACTTTAAATATAATTCTAAACCTACATTAATCATAAACCTACTTATTTATTTCTCATTTCAATCAATTTCAATTAATTTCAATATGCATTTCCCCACTTAGGTCTTTTTTTATCCCACATCTCTCCCAACTTGAATTCACCTCGTGAATTCATCTATAAAAGCCCTTCTTCTCACCAAAAAGCATATACATTATCAATCCTCTCTTCCATTCATCATAGCTTCTTGTTGCACTTGTGCTCATAAGAATCTAAGAGTTTCAAATGCATAAATCAAGATCATGGTGAAATAGGAAAACAATGGAGCTGATTTTCTTTTGATTACATGTGTTTTGGTTTCCATAGTTTAGTTTCCATTTTGCATGTGTTTTCATTTAAGAAAGGCTGCATTGATGTAATGTTGGAAATGCTTTTGAATCTGGTTATAGTTTCAATTAATTTTCAGTTTTCAGCATGCACATAATGGTGAACCTAACGTGAACAATATAGCTGTGTTTTTCATAGATTGGATTATATTATCATTTTCATAGCTGCAATTTATCATTTTCGTAGCTGCATTTTCATAAATCAATCAAAAAAGAAAAAAATAAACAAGATAAACATCATAGCTGCATTTTCATAAGCCAATCATATTTCATCCAGATAACAAAAAAATAAAAAAATAAAATAAAAATCATTCAACAAAAAATGAACTTCAAAAATTTTGAATGCCTACAACACAAATAATTTTTTTTGGCTTTTATATTTTTGATTTGTTAGATTGTGAGGCTTAGAAAAGCTGAAACTTGGCAGGTAAATGCATATTTTTACCCTTCGTACATTCATTCATGTTTGCAGTATTTGATTCCAATGAATCTTCACCTAATCTTTCATGTTTGTCTTTGATCTACACTTGGAAAAAAATTTCCAACGCCCTGAATAGATATTGGAAGAATTTTCGATATGGAGTTCTTCCTTCAAGAAATAGTCACAACATTTCCACTTTCAACGGATCCTACAGTCCCAACATTTCCACTTTCAACGCATCCTACAGTCCCAACATTTCCACTTTCAATGCATCCTGCAATCAGAGCATTTCCATTTTCAACATATCCTACAACCAAGGCATTTTTAGAATATTTCAATCATGTCAATTGATCCTTATCCTGCAATGACTGTCATTTCACTTTGCAACCAACTTATGCTTTCACATTTTACATGAAGTTTCCTTTTAGTTTAGATCTAATTTTAAAATTAATTTTAATTTAGTTTTTAACTTTTAATTTATATTTAACTTTTAATATAGTTTTTAAATTTTAATTAAATTAAATTTTTAACTTTTAATTAGATTTAGTTTTTAACTTTTAATTAGATTTAGTTTTTAACTTTTAATTTAGATTTAGCTTTTAATTTCTAATTTATATTTATCTTTTTAGCTTCTAA
>VDFB02391011.1:0-12603 GCA_007258455.2 Sequoia sempervirens | reverse complement strand
ATTATCTACAAAGAAATGTTCCACATTGATAAAAACGGTCAATATTGCTATGGCATTCACGACACAAGTGGAGAGAAGCGTTCTATGTTTGCCGCTAATCTATCCGCGGAGTGCAAAAGCTATATTGAAAGCCTTTTGCTCATGGACATTAGTGTCAATGCTATAATGGATAGACACATCAATGATCTTGTCTTATGTGGCATGATGTCCAAGAGAGATTAATTCCTTACAAGAAAGGATGTTATGAATGCCTGGCGAAAGGTGCGTTCTAGTCACGCACAGAAACAAAAAGTCGAATTGACAAGTATGCTACTGTGGAGTGGAGAGGACTTTGACAACTTCTACTTTCAATGGCCTGATGGGAAGAATACACCTTTTGTTATCGGGATTCAAACCCCATGGATGTTGGATAGGTCGATGGTTACCCACTTGCACAATTCAGTCATCCCGATGGATTCCACATTTGCAACTAACAAATATGGGGTGAGGCCTTACAAACATTGACAAATAGTTCTTCGTGTTTTCAATGATCTTCCTAGTTGTAAACTTGAGAATGCTCACACTGAGTTGTTCTCTCTATAGTATCCATTGTATACTGTCCTTGATTTCGACGAGCAACAGAGTGGTGTGCCAGTTGCATGGGTAGTCTCCTCACAAAACAAGATTGAGGACATCTCTGCGTGGCTACGTGTATTGCATGACCGTGGAAGAACAACCAGGTCCGACT
The DNA here is from genome assembly GCA_007258455.2 of Sequoia sempervirens. NCBI lineage: Eukaryota > Viridiplantae > Streptophyta > Pinopsida > Cupressales > Cupressaceae > Sequoia > Sequoia sempervirens. The sequence goes on along the minus strand of VDFB02391011.1, from coordinate 11,876 downwards.
GGAGAATCAATGCATTCTTGACCAATGATGCGACTACAGAAATCCAAGCCATACAGTATGTGCATCCCTTTCTTCATTTCTCTACCTTTCTCATTTGGTATTCATTTTCAATGCCAATATCTCATGTAGTTGAGCGGTAAACAATATCGTTTGCATTGTCTATTAGGGCTGTCTTTCAATGTCATGTGCTTCTATGCCTTTGGCATGTCAAAAAGGCTTGGATAAAGAATGTATATAAGTATGCAGACAAGGAAAGGGAAATGGACATCTTTTGCAGTCTTGGCGCTATCATGATGGCAATCGGTGACACCGAAGATTGCATCACTCAGCTATTGAACTCTTTCTTTCAAGAGTTCAATGATCAATCCCGATTCTTAGAGTACTTCAACAAGACTTGGTGCGAAGGAGAAGGTCGAATTGGTGAGTTGACAATTTTTGTCACCTCATAAGATTCACACCATTCAAATTCTTTGATGTCACCTCTAATACGTTGTGGTTTACTTGGCTATTGAATTTTTTTTCGCAGCCATGTGGGAAAAAAATTGTAGACTATTCCCACATGCCAACCAGGATATGAATGCAGCCATTGAGTTGTACCGTTGTGCACTCAAAACTCAGTACTTGTGTGATCATTCAAAAAAATGCACAAGGAGAATGGATTATTTGTATTACACACTTGCGTATAAAATGGAACCATTCTATAGGCAAAAGGAAAAGTTGCAGCGTTATGGTTTTTTGACAAACCAAAAGTGTTTAAATATGTGATCTAGTGTGGAGCAGGCCAAGGCAATTCCGGATGATGACTATATTCCCGATGAAACAGATCCTGTACAGTACTAGGTGAAAAGTTAAAGTAGGCCAATGCACTACCTTGTTCGAAAATTTGGGGAGCACCTTTTTATTTGTGACTTCCCTTGGGGTTTGCAGGGGAACACTTGCAAACATGTCCTCAAGGTTGCTGAATTGATGAAAAGATCATCTGCCGTTGAAGGGGTCATCCACGGTAAGTGAATTTCAATTTGAATTGCATTACGTTATGGGTGCCAATTGTGTTTTGCATTGTCTATTGCGTAATACAAATTTCTTCTGTGTGGTCATTTAGACGGGGGAGGTGAACCAATTGATACAGGGATGGATTTGAACGAGACATTGTCATAGGGGGCCATAGAGGAAAACAATCCTAATGTTCTCACCCCTACACAAGCTCCTTCTATCACTCATGTATATGATGAACATGTGGTGACAATGTCTCTTTGGAATGACACAAACAAACTCTTGAAGAAAGTGATGCGTACACCACCATAATCTCTACAACAGGTGCAATCATACGCAAAATGCGTGGATAGGTTTCTAGAGGACCTACGACAATCAAATGCATTGTCGTTTAAATTCATTCTAGATCCTAATGAAGGTGCAACTAGCACCATTCGCATGCGTCCATGATTTAGTGCAAGCAAGGATCATCGTCGACGTCGAACTCGGCGTACGAATCAATCGGCACAACATTCAAATCACTGAATCCCCGTGGATGACTTCTTTCCCTTATCCGCAAATAATAGTTTGAATCTGAATGTCAATATGCAATGTCAAACTTCAGGCGCAACTTCTATGGATGTGGCAAAGGATACAACATCTAATATGGGTGACTATGACAAAACCCATTTCAATTTATATATTGTAATACAAAATTGTATTGCAAATTTATTTTTTTCCAATATGTGCTTGTACCATGTTATAAACTTTTTGATTTCTTTTTGGGCTATTTTTGTTCACTTAAGCATTCCAATCTGGGGAAAGGAGTCCTCGCCGACGACTATCTTTTGCGAGTGTAAACCCAATGGAAGGTATGGTTCAAATTTAATAACTTTGCTTACATAAGTCCAATTTTTGGTATGACGTTATGCAATACCATGCTCTAAGAAGTGTATCTATTGAATCATGCAAGGGAAGTGAACCATTCAATGTTTGGTTGCTCATCTTTAGAGAATACACAAGTTTTCCAATGAAAAAGGATGCGTACAAGTTGGGAATTGAGGAAAGTGCATTCAATGGTGCTCAAAGTTTGTTCCTAAAGCATGGGCATACATTTATAAACATGTTTCATTTGGTGGCAAAGCATGGGAAGGTTTGGAATACAGTATTCTATTAAACCCTCATTTGTTAGAGCTTTTTTTTGTGCATAAAGTAAGGGTTTAGTAGATTAGTGTTTTCTTGACTATTCCCAAAAGTAGATGATACCTAAGTTTTCAGAATTGTTAAAGAACTATTTGAATTTGTTAGGTGTTTTGATGAGGTAGCATTAACCAGTTACCGAAACTAGCACATCCACAATTACTTTTGGAAGATACGGTTCCCAACACACTTTTTCACTAAACCCTCATTTTGAGCCATTTTCATAAGGTTTTTATGGAATTTAATGTTCCCAAGCTTCCCAAACTCTAAACACTCTTCAAACATGACAAATTAAGCCTGCAAAAACTTAATCTTACCTTCAACTTTGCTGCCCCCAGGTTTGATAGACATTCCCTTACTAAAAGTGAGGTTTTAGGTTAGGGTTTCATCAAAAAGGTGAGGGCACGATATCCCTTCTTCTTTTAAGCATGTACATGCCTCAATAAAGGTGTTTGACTTGGTTTGAAGGTTTGAGAAAGAGTGGAATATAGTTTTCCAAGTTACCCTCATGTGAATGGCTTCAAAGAAGGGTTTCCTGAATAGGCGTTTGGGGAAGACAGCCTCTGCAAACCAAGGGTGGATTTGGTGGTTAAGAGTTTTAGATAGTTAAGTTGATAAATTTGACTCTGCTAGACTACAATGAAAAACATTCTTTTATTATAGCTTGCATAAAATAAGAAGTGAGTGACAACACGGTCTATTTTCCATCCTGCAACTATGATGTGCATTTTGTGTTCCTAACGTATGAACAAATATTGAAATGGACTATTTTGCTGAAGGTAAGGGTTGTCATAAAAGAAGGTGAACTTCAAAACATTGTTCTCTTATAGTCTGCTTAAAAGAAGAAGTCAGTCACCTCCTAGTGTGTTTTCCATCATCCAACTGTTATGTGCTTTTTCTGATTGAAACATATGAAGACATATTGAAATGGAATGTTTGCTGAAAGTAAGGGTTATCATCTATCAAGAAGGTGAACTTCATAACATTGTTCTGTTCCAGTTTGCATAAAATCAGCAGTGTCTCACAACCCAGTGTGTTTTCCACATTTGAAACTATTATGTGCATTTTCTGTTTGAAACATACGAAGAGATAGTCAAATGGAATGTTTAGTGAAAGTAAGGTTGTCATGTATCAGCATATTGTTTTTAGTTATGAAATGGGCTTTTAGCTAGAAAGATACATAAGTACAATGAATATAATCAATGATATGAATAAAAGCTACAAAAATATTTTTTCTACAATTCATTACTTCCACTCATCTAATTGCAACAAATAAAATGGTGACATTATTTGCCATGTTGGAAAAGACATTGTTTGTACACATTGCGTGTGTTTCTAATTAGATAATGTTGTTGTATGTGCTAAAATTTTCGTTGTCTTTCCTTTGAGGCATTGTTCTTCCTGTTGTTTGACTCGTGCATTGCCATATGCCCATTCGAGATACTGCGTGTGTTGCCTCATTCAATTCCAAAGAATAGGTATAATCTCTTCAATGCTAACATTATCTATATCTTCCAATTTTCTCACTTATTTTTCACTATTTCCATTGCATTGACAATGTATTTCTAATTAGAGAATGCAGGGGTACCTTCTAACAAATTTGTTTTGTCTTTCATTTCAGGAATTTGAGTACCTCCTACTGCAGTTCTATAGAAGATGTCACACAGTTCACGAGCATGGGTGGCTAGTTGGTTGACCAACTACCACCCCTATCTCCCATGCAATATTCTTGCTTGAATTGAGGAATTGAGCCTCCCGTACAGGTTGCGAGAAAAGATGTTAACGATAATTAATAGAAAGGGGCCAAACCGCACAGATTTGCATTATGATAGTTATGCTCACTTCTTCAACGTCGTCTTTGGTGTATGGGCATATATGGGCATGGAAGTTTAGTATTACAATCTAGAAATAGAGATTGTCAATTTATGTGATTGACCAATGTCTCTTTACCATGAAATTCGAGACCTTTTCCTAGCTGGTTGCATCTGGAAGGTGTGCATTAGACCAACAGTTATCATATGCAAGCACAATCTTACGAACTAGCTAAGAATGAGGTTTATGAGATTCCTCAAGGGGGAATCTATAATTAGTAATCACATAGGTCCTCTGGCGGAATGGTTATTGGCTGTGTTCAAATTCAACCACATTTTCAGGTTTGAGATCCACCGTGTCAAGCCCTCCTTCAGGTTGCTACATGCGAATTACGGGGTGCCAACATTGTATGCTGTAAAGTCCACCTTGACAATCAGAGTGCAGAAAATTCTTCCAGATGCTGAGAACACATAGATTATACCCGTTCGTAAATGGTTGACATAGTTCTTAGTGTTAGCAGTATTAAATGTGGATTATAATTTTCTTTAGATTGTATAATATTGTATTTTTCTTCAGTAGTTCTTTGTGTTTTCCATTCAACAACTTTTCTTGTGCATATTCTCTTCGAAACGTATAAGGATATTGAAATGGAATGTCTGCTACAAGTAATAGGTTGTTAGAAAATATGAAGGTGAACTATAATACACTACTTTCTTACAATTTTCATAACAAAAATTGTTCTCTTAGAACAATATTTCAGAGGTGGGGGAGAACCCTGCGTGTTTTCCATTCTGCAACATTTTTTTCTGCATAGTGTGAACATATAAGGAAATTGAAATGGGATGTTTGCTGCAAGTAAGGGTTGTAATAAAATATGAAGGTGAAATTAAATACACCATTTTCTTACACTTTGCAGAATGGAAAGTGTTGTCATTGATGTAATACTGAAAAAATGAATGACATACTTTGTTTTTTCAGATTCTTTCCTACATTTTATGTGTTTGAGGCCATTGTACGACCATATTCTGGGGATAAATTGTCTCCTCCTCCATTGTACATGATATCCCTCTAAGTCTACTTTATGATTCATTTTATTTCATACAAATCCATTTTGAATTCTCAAAGATATTGAAGTTTTTCTCCAGGTGGCTAAAACCCTAAGTTAGGGTAAAAAGTGTATATTAAAAATTGTGCTTGTTAGATTTTCACCGTTTGAATCTCCTAAAAATTGGTGAGAGGAATGTTTGATGAGTATTCTAAATGATGTGAAGATTGAAGAGTGTGGTAAGGTGGTTTTGGGCAGCTATCATGAAGCCCAAGGTCTGCAAAAAATGCATAAAATCTGTAAATGACTATGTACATTGGTGACTTAATGAGTTTTCTTTTTGGAATATGAGTTGTTTTTCTCTCATTTTGTTTTGGAAAAGGTTTGTGGGCATAGGTGACTCCATTCCAAGATAGGGATTGCTGAATTTCTGAGTTTTTCGAGACCATTTATTGGCTGTCCTCTTAGGATAGAGTTGTCAGAAGGCCTATATTAAACAGTATTTGGAGTGTTTCGAATTTCCTTCCTTACAAGACTAAAAAGACATTGAAGAGTCATTCACAATAAGTTACAAGTGTAAGAGACTCGTTTGTTGTTGGTTATAATATTCTGACTAGTCTACAAGAGGTTTTTTTGTGCATATTGTGTTTGAAATGTATAACGGTATTGAATTGGAATGTTTGTTGCAAATAAGGGTTGTTATAAAATATAAAGGTGAACTTCAATACACTATGTTCTTACAGTATGCAGAACGTAAAGTGTTGTCTTGCTAGAAGAACTGGGAACTGAGGAACAATCCTCTGTGTTTTCCATAGTGCAACTTGCTTCTTTCTTTTTTTTTCTTTTTTTTTCGTGTGCAACTTTTGCTAGAGGCAACGAAAGTTATAAAATATGAAGGTGAAATTCAATACGTTGTCTTCCTATGATGTGCATAACTCTAACTGATGTCTTTGAAGAAGATTTGAAAAGTGTGGTAAAACCCTATGTTTTTTCCATCCTGCAACTTTCTTTTTGTGCATCTTGTGTTCAAAATGTATAATGGTATTGAAAGGGAATGTTTCTTGCAAGTAAGGGTTGTTATAAAATATGAAGGTGAACTTCAATACACTGTGTTCTTACCCTCTGCAAAACAAAAAGTGTTGTCTTGCTAGAAGAACTGGGAAGCGAGGGACAACCCTCTATGTTTTCCATAGTGCAATTTATTTTTTTATTTTTTTTATTTTTATTTTTTCCTGTGTGCAAGTTTTGCTAGAGGCAACAAAAGTTATAAAATATGAAGGTGAACTTCAAGATGTTGTATTCCTATGGTGTGCATAACTCTATTTGTTTTCTTTGAAGAAGATTTGAAAAGTGTGGTAAAACCCTATGTGTTTTCCATCCTACAACTTTCTTTTTGTGCATTTTGTGTTCAAAATGTATAACGATATTGGAAGGGAATATTTGTTGCAAGTAAGGGTTGTTATAAAATATGAAGGTGAACTTCAATACACTATGTTCTTATATTCTACAAAACAAAAAGTGTTGTCTTGCTAGAAGAACTGGGAAGCGAGGGAAAACCCTCTGTGTTTTCCATAGTGCAACTTGCTTCTTCTTTTTTTCTGTGTGCAACTTTTGTTGGAGGCAACGAAAGTTATAAAATATGAAGGTGAACTTCAATACGTTGTCTTCCTACGGTGTGCATAACTCTAACTGCTGTCTTTGAAGAAGATTTGAAAAGTGTGGTAAAACCCTATGTGTTTTGCATCCTACAACTTTCTTTTTGTGCATCTTGTGTTCAAAATGTATAATATTGAAAGGGAATGTTTGTTGAAAGTAAGGGTTGTTATAAAATATGAAGGTGAACTTCAATACACTTGTTCTTACAGTCTGTAGAACAAAAAGTGTTGTCTTGCTAGAAGAACTAGGAAGTGAGGGACAACCCTCTGTGTTTTCCATAGTGCAACTTTCTTTTTTTTTTCCATGTGCAAATTTTGCTGGAGGCAATGGAAGTTATAAAATATGAAGGTGAACTTCAATACGTTGTCTTCCTACCGTGTGCATAACTCTAACTGTTGTCTTTGAAGAAGAATTGAAAAGTGTCGTAAAACCCTGTGTTTTCCATCCTGCAACTTTATTTTTCTACATCTTGTGTTTGAAATGTATAACAGTATTGAAAGGGAATGTTTGCTACAAGTAAGGGTTGTTATAAAATATGAAAGTGAACTTCAATACACTGTGTTCTTACAGTCTGCATAATAGAAAGTGTTGTCTTGCTAGAATAACTGGGAAGCAAGGGACAACCCTCTATGTTTTCCATAGTGCAACTTGCTTCTTCTTTTTTCCATGTGCAACTTTTGCTGGAGGAAATAGAAGTTATAAAATATGAAGGTGAACTTCAATACGTTGTCTTCCTATGGTGTGCATAACTCCAACTGCTATCTTTGAAGAAGAATTGAAAAGTGTGGTGAAACCCTATGTGTTTTCCATCCTGCAACTTTATTTTTGTGCATCTTGTGTTTGAAATGTATAATGGTATTGAAAGGGAATGTTTGTTGCAAGTAAGGGTTGTTATAAAATATCAAGGTGAACTTCAATACAGTGTGTTTTGAAAGTTTGCATAACTAAAAGTGTTGTATTTGAAGAAGAATTGAGAGGTGAGGGACAACCCTCTGTGTTTTCCATCGTGCAAATTTTTTTTTTTCTTTTTTTGTGGAACTTTTGCTTGAAGCAAGGCCAGTTATAAAATATGAAGGTGAACTTCACTACATTTTCTTCGTACTGTGTGCATAACACTAACTGTTGTCTTTGAACAAGATTTGAAAAGTATGGGAAAACCCTCTATGTTTTCTATCCTCCACTTTTTTTTGGTGCATCTTGTGTTCGAAATGTATAATGGTATTGAAAGGGAATGTTTGCTGCAAGTAAGGGTTGTTATAAAATATCAAGGTAAACTTCAATACAGCATGTTTTGAAAGTATGCATAACTGAAAGTGTTGTATTTGAAGAAGAATTGAGAGGTGAGGGACAACCCTCTTATTTTTGCATCCTGCAACCTTCTTTTTCTTTTTCTTTTTTTTTTGTGGAACTTTTGCTGCAAGAAAGGCCAGTTATAAAATATGAAGGTGAACTTCACTACAAGATTTGAAAAATTTGGGGAAAACCCTCTATGTTTTCCATCCTCCACCTTTTCTTTTTTGTGCATCTCGTGTTCGAAATGTATAATGGTATTTAAAAGGATTTTTTTTCTGCGAGTAAGGGTTGTTATAAACTAAAGTGTTGTATTTCAAGAAGAATTGAGATGCGACAGACCACCCTCTATATTTTCCATCGTGGAAATTTTAATTTTTTTGTGTGCAACTTTTGCTGGAAGCAAGGGCAGTTATAAAATATGAAGGCGAACTTGAATACAATGTCTTCTTATGGTGTGCATAACACTACTTTTCACTTTAAAGAAGATTTGAAAAGTGTGTGACAACCCTGTGTGTTTTCCATCCTGCAGCTGTTATGTAAAATTTGTGTTCGCAACATATGAACAGATATTCAAATGGAGTGTTTTGGTGAGAGTAAGGGGTCTCAGAAAACTATAACGTGAACTTCAAAACATTCATTTGTTCCAGCCTACAAAAAATAGGAAGTGAGCCACAACCCATTATGTTTTCCATGATGCAACTGTTATGTAAAGTTTTTCTTCGACACATATCAACAAATATTGAAGAAGAGTGTTTTGCTAAAAGTAAGGGTTGTCAAGGAACAATGGCGTCAACTTCAAAACATTCCTTTTTTACACCCTGCATAAAATAAGAAGTGAGCCACAATGCACTGTGTTTTCCATGATGCAAATTATATGTAAATTTTGTATTCGAAACATAAGAGCAGATATTGAAGAAGAGTGTTTTACTGAAAGTAAGGGTTGTCAACAAATAGGAAGGTGAACTTCAAACCATTCTTTGCTTAGATTCTACATCAAATAAGAATTGAATCACAACCCACTGTGTTTTCCAACATGCGACTGATATGTGCATTGTGTGTTCCAAACATATGAACAAATATTGAAATGGAAAGTTTGGTGAAATCAAGGGTTGTCATAAAAAACGAAGGCGAACTTGAAAGCATTGTTTTCTTAAAGTATGCATAAAAGAACGCGGTCATTCAAGAAGAATTTAGAAGACAGTCACAACCTAGTGTGTTTTCCATAATGCAACTATTATGTGCATTTTTTTGTTGGAAAGGTATGAACATATATTGAAATCGAATATTTGCTGAAAGGGGTCTTAAAAAATATGAAGGTCATGAAATCTACAAGAACATAGTCTTATATTTTATTTAATTAAGAGAAGTAAACACTTTTGACCCAGATCTATGAACCGGTGAGGTCACAAATGGGGGAGGACACAATCGGACAATGGACCTCTTGGTAGAAGACCGTAGTCTTGAAACATACCAAAGTACTATAATTCCACACGATAATAGATAAAAAATAAGAGGATCACATATAATGGAATTCGACACCATAATTATTCAATAAGTAGATGATCAAATATAATGTAATTCCACACCATAATTGTTCAATAATTACATGATCAAAGATATTGACATGTGCTTACATTTGTAAGTAAGGGGTAAAAGCACAAAGTTGTGTCACACTTTATAAAGGAAACGACCAATGTTAATCCAACTTTTAAACTTGAATCACTAAAAAGTGGCATATATGTATTGAATTTTGAAATGATGTAAACTAGTAAAATATGTATTTTTTAGTATATTTTATGTTTGTATTTTTTAAAAAAATATAAAAAATTATTTTAAACTAGTTTTTAATAAATTAAAACTATAATTTAGTTGTTGATAAAATGCTGAAAAATGAAGTTGCATGGGACGCCAAACTTTTTATAGTAAATTTTATTTTTTTTCTTTCAAAGTTTTTGTGTGTATTTATAACTTGAAATTTTAGTGCATGGATATATTTTTTTCCAATTTTGATAAATATATATTTAAATAAATATTAAAATGTGTGCGAATCAAAAAACATTTGTTTCCATTTGACATCAACTTTCATATTAAATATTTATCTAAAATAGAAAAAAATTATACCATCTTGAAATAGATTCTTTTATCTAGTGCATCATATTTTTTTCAATTTTTTTCAATAAGTTTTAGTATTTTCCTTGGCATAGTAATCAACCTAATATTTTGTGTTGATAAGCTAATTTTAGTAAAAATAAAAAAATAAAATATAAAAATAATTAAACTATTAAAATAGCTTCTATATTTTGAAAACTACACTTATGGATCTACAAAAGGGTATTTTTATATTTTTAAAAAAATGTTATTTACATTAGCAGGAGCTATTGAAACTTCAAGTTTTTCAAATAATTTTATTTTTTTTGGTATATTGGACTTAAAGTGGTGCTCCAGATACTTTTAGCCAACAATTTTAGTTGGAAAAGTTGTGGAAGTATCTAACTTAGCCAGAATGAGTTTTACTAGATCATATGTTTGACCAAAATTGATTTTTTAGTTAGAAATACTTAAATTTAGTTACACCGATGTTGGTTGAAAGTGTAACACAACTTTGTGCTTTTAATTCTATTAAGATGACATACATAAGTAAGTATTCATATCGAAGTAACTGACATAGGACAATGCATTTTCCAACACTTCCAACAATGCAAGCATTTAATTTGTTCCCATCACATGGAAAAAGGAAATGACATCTGTATTCAACCAACTAGTTATGCAAATTGAAAGTGGACTTGATTACATTATGGGAGCCTATAAAATATAAAATATTTCATGAAATATGAAAGTGGACATAAATACTTTTATGCAAAGTCATAAATAATTACTGATCATAAAGAAATAACTAATAGGGGACAGTGTGTTTTCCAAAAATGCAATCACTACAAGCACTTTATGTGTTCCAATCACATGGAAAAAGGAAATATGGCATTTCCACTCTACCTAATAGTCGTTCTAAAAATTGAAAGTGGACTTCATTTATTTTTGGGAGTGTAGGAAATGAAGACTTGTTGAGAAGCAAATAACAGACATGGGACAGTGTGTTTTCCAAAACTGCAACCAATACAAGCATTTTATTTGTTACAATGACATGAAAAAGGGAAAAACCCCAACTGAACTCTACCAAAACCTTCATGTAAAAATTCAAACCGGAATTCACTTCATTTTTGGAGTGTGCGAAATAAAAACTTTGTGTACAAGGAAAATAGTCGAAGGGGATAGTGTATTTTCCAATAGTGCAAGGAATGCAAGCATTTTACTTGTTCTGATCACATGGAAAACAAAAATCTGCCATCTCCACCCTAGCAAAGACTTGCTCTAAAAATTCAAAGTGGACTTCATTGCATTATTGGTCGTAATGAAAGAAATAATTATCATAACAAAATAACTAATAGGGGATGTGTGTTTTCCAAGACTAAAAACATTGCTACCATTTTATTTGTTCCAATCACATGGAAAAAGGAAATATGCATAGTCAAGGAAATACTTGTTCTAAAAATTGAAAATGGACTTCATAACATTCTTTATCGTAACAAAAAAATTACAGAGCTATGAAAAGTATGATATGAAATGGATAACAATTATGTGTTCCAATATATGTTCAACATATAATGTTCCAATATATGTGTTCCAATTACTTTATGAAATTAGTATAAATGTTCAACATAGTTGTTCAATAATCAAATAATTAGAGAGACCCATGAAAAGTATCCTATCAAATGTTTAACAACATAGTATTCAAACATATGAAAATGGTGTATCTCTACACCACAACTGTTCAATAATCAAATTATGAAACTGACAATGCAGAAAATGTATTCAGAGCCTGTCTCATCCATTCCTACGCTTC